>CAJVQA010000682.1:0-31069 GCA_910591915.1 Cetraspora pellucida
AATAAATACAATATTTATTTAAAAAGCTCAAAAATTTATAAACAGGGGCGCCGGTGGCGCCCCATCTATACTTGTATTTTTATATTCTTTATTTAAAATAAAATTAAATTATATTAATAAAAATATAAATTTATAAAAATTTATTATTTTAAATTTAAAAATAAACTAACTTACTAATAGTTTACAAATTATTACTAATTTTAACTAATAATCTACTGTATCTACTAATTTATTTTATACTAATAGTTTTATTATTAATCATAATATCTTTTAATGTTTTATAAATATAGATTAAATTTAAGTTGACAACTTTATAATAATTTATTTATTTTATAGACAAGTAAAATTCTTGTTTAGGATGTAGTAACTTAGTAAAGTGATCAGATTGTCAACCTTCAAGTGGCAGACCTAAAGTTTAAATTTTAGTATTACCAAAAATTTGAAATTCTTTCTATGTTATAATTAACTGTCTTTTACTATTAGCTAAAATCAAATATTTATTATCTATATTATATTAGTACAACTGTAAGGTCATATAATATTTGTTCAATAGTTGTATCTTGTATGAAGAAACACAAATCAGTACTAGGTAGTGTGAACCTGTAATAAGTTTTTATAGCTATATAAATTACAGAAATCAGAAAAATGGAAGCCTACTTGAAAGACCCAAATAGAAAACTAGTTTAAACTTTTAATAATGCTACTGTAAAGGCTAGGTCTATATAACAGAGCTAAAACTTGTGAAGCCAGATAAAAACAAGTTGTTTTTATAAAAAGGGCTGTTGTAACCAGCCAGGCTACCAAAATCCATTTTAGAAAAAAATTTATATGTTAGAAGAATATATAAATTAAAGATATAGTTGTAACTATCTTTTTGAACTATTTAAACTGAAAGCTTGATAGAACTTGAATTGGATACCAAAGTAGTAGAGATATGTTGTAAAGTAAGTACAAGAGTTAAAGTGAACTCTACAAGAGCATAGAGGTTTAATAGTACACCTTGATTACAAGTGTTAGTTTTAGCTATAGCATAACTGAAACAGCTGTAAGAATAAAATACAAAAGATTCTGAAAGATTTAATACAAGGTCAAAGATTTCTTATATGAGTGAACTGATTTAAAAACTTAATAGTCATGGCATATTTTCACTGTTATTACTAAAGTCATTAATAGGTGTAGGTAGGTAAGTAAATATAGGAACTAGAGTGTTTAAATAGTAAACTTACAAGCAGGTTTTAGATATAGCAGCTAATATAGAATCTTCAGATGAACTATTTAAATTAGACAATAATTAATATTGTATGAGTGGCTAGTTGTATACTTTTTCTATAATGCCTTCTGTGTTTGTAATGAAACATTAGCTGAATGTACTATTAATAAAATCCTGAGTTGCAAGTACTCATATTAATATTTAAAAAAAAATTCTTGTTATTCTTTTAGTAATTACTAAAAAAACAGATACTATTAGTGTTTAAAGCTTTTAAGTTTATGAAATTTTTTATTTTTTATTTTTTTTTTTAACCTTAAGCAGTTATGCTAATACTTTATTTAGATTCTTGAAACTATATATCTATACAATTACATAGAATTTCCCAATATTTAAGTCTAGCATCACTTAGCCACTTTAATAGTACCTAAGTGAAACCTGCTGCACTATTTTAGTTAGAGATAGACTGCTTGTTTAGCTAATTAAAGCCATACTAAAAGGGTCTTCTTCCTTCTGTAACAAGCATATTTATTGTCTTTAAGACTTCTTTCTTTATTTGTTCTCCTTTTTCTGCTTTTTTTTTTTTCTTCTTTTGCTTGTTTATCTTTCTTTGTCCTTTTCTTTGTTTTCTCTCTTGCACTAGCATCTTTTTTCATTTTGTTCATTATATTGATTTTCTTTTTCTAGGCTTGTATTTTTTCATATTGTATTCTTCATACTTGTTGTAGAAAGTGTTCTATACTGTTCTTGTTACTATATCTATGCATTTCTGTGTTGCTTGCTTGCTTAGAGTCACCCAAGTCTTTTCTTTACTTTTAGCATTATAAGTCCTTTTATCAGCACTTTTCTGTTTGTAATTTTTTTAGCTTCTGTTTCTCCAAATAATGCCTTATATAGAACTTGTAATGAGATTCTGTTTTTTCCTTTTCTTTGAGTTTATTCCATGCCATTGCTGTTGTAACTTTTTGAATTAGCTTTTATAGACTCTTCTGTCTATTACAACTTACTAAATATGCTTGAATCTCTTTTTCTCTGATTTGGCATACTTGGCACTCTGCTGTTGTATACACTTCTGGTCTTTTTCTGTTTAATTTCTCAAGCATCAGCAGGCTATCCATTATGCACTTAATTGCTGTAGCTCTTCTTGTACTGAGTTTTCTTGATGTACAATGCACTCCTTTTGTTCTATTCATATTTTCCAAAAACTTGACCAATTATGTAATATATTTTCTTTTTCTAGTTCTAATGCTTATATTGGATTTGTTTCTCTTCAACTAGCTTTTATTCTAGCATTTGCTATTATTTTACAGAAGTCTTGTCAGTATATCAATTTCCTTGTTTTCTCACTCTAGATGATACTCTTCTATTATCTTTAACTTTATCTGTGTATATTATATATTGACATTTTGCTTCTTTCTTTACAAGCAAGTCTGCTCTGTCATTCTACTTGTTTTCACTATAACTTTTAACTTTGGTTATTTCTATTTTAATGTTCTTGCTCTTGATTAGATCTATAATATTTATTATCCACATTGCATTTTTCTTCTTCAGAGTACTTTCCTCTTCTACATTTTGAAGTGCTCTGTTAATGTTCCTTAGTACTGTAATGCTGTTTATAAACACTTTTATACTTTTCTTTTCTGGCACTATTAGTATTGCTGTTCATATTGCTGCTAATTCTGTTATTGTTGCTAAAGGCCAACCTTCAAGTTCCAAATGATATTTCTTCCTCTGGCCAATCTTCTTCCTCTTCTATTTGTATCCAACTAATGCCTATTCTTTCTGTATTGTTTTCTTCTTTTTTCTTGTATAATGTCTATTAGTATAAAAACTGTATTTTCTTTTATCTTTCTTTTTTGTTTCATGTCAGTATCTCTACTAACTAATTTGTAATTGTGCTATTTAATTCTTGTTTTCTAATTAGTTCTACTTCTAATTCTTCTGTTTGTCTTATTTCTAGTAACTTCAATTCATCTTCTTTCCATTCTTCTATTATTCTATCTTCTAGTATCTGCTCCAATATTGTATTTATCTTCTTGTTAACTTTCTTTATTAGCAACTCTGGTAGAATTTTCATGTTGTGGTCTTGTTTTATCCATCTTTCACACTTGTCTGTCATCTGTTCTAAACTGTTTTCACACTCTCTGCATATACTTAATTCTGTTATTGTCCTTTCTTCTTCTATATGCATTAACCAATGTTTTACTAGCACTTTTTTCTTTTTCTTCTTAATTACTTTGTCTAATTGCTGATTATGTTTTGGTTTGTAAATGATCTATTCTTTCTTTCTTTGGTCTTTAGACATTTTAACTTATTTAATCTTTAATGCTTGTGTATTGTATCTTCCTACTTTGTAGTGGTCTTGTATTTCTCTGCTTATTTGTATTCTTAGCATCTTTTCTTTTATTTCTTTAAACCATTTAGTCTTCTTTTCTTTGCATGACAGATTTTGAGGACTCTTGAGCTGTCTCTATGTAATCAGGTTGTTATCTTTCGTATCTATGAGTTGGTTTACATATAATAACTTCTATTTATTTATTGTGCTACTACTTGCTATCCATGCTTTTTGTTTCTAATATGTCTCTTATCTGTTTACTATATCTGTAAACTTTCCATAAGAGTTTTTCTGATTTAATGTTTATTTCTATTTCTTTTGCTTTGGCTATTGTTTGACAGGCTAAATTGTTCTTTCAAAACTTCTTGTCTTCTATTTTTCTTTTATTGTTCTAAAAGTCCTCTGTTAGGCCTGCTTTCTGGCATCCTTGAGCTATTCTAAGTCTTGTTAGTTTATCCACACTATCTCATCTGTTGAGTCTTAAAAAAATACTACTTATTTGCTTTGTTATTATTTCTTGGCTTAGTGTTTTGCAATTTCCTAAGTCTTTGTAATTCATTGTGTAATTGTTTGATGTTCTTATCATATTGCATTTATGCTTAGCTAAGCATATTAATGGTTAATGAATTTTGTTAATCATCCTCTCTGTCATTTTTGTTAGCTGTAAGAGATATCCTAGCTTAGGAATTATTACTGTATTGTTTATGTATACAATTTGGCTCATTATTATTTTTTTATATCTTAGATCTTTAACTGTTTGACTAACTATTCTTTTTGCTTTCTTGCAGACCAGTACTTCTCTCATTTTGCTATTTAGCCAGATTCCTAATGACCTTACAATTTTGCTTTTGGGTTCTTCTCTTATTTTACTATATCCAAACATGATTTCTCTTTTTTTTTTTTCATTCTTGTATTCATTACTATGAGCTTTGATTTGGATCTATTTATTTCAATGTCATTTGCTTTAAAGAACTCTTTTGCAATGCTTAGAGTTCTTAACATTTGTTCTTTGCTGTTCATGATCCATGTTGTATCATCAGTATATGCAATTGCTACTTGCCTATAACTTGCCATGTTATTATTGCATACTCTTTCTGTTATTTTTTGTTCTACTATATAGCCTAGTGTTTCATCTTCCTGTATTCTTTCCAATAATGAATCATAGAAAAGATGCCATATTACTGATTAAATTACTTTTTTTTGGTCTATTCTATCTTCTGTTGTTATTTCTTCTGTTAGACATAAGCTGTGATGATTTTAAGTTGCCATTTGCAAAACAGATTGCTTATAAATTTTCATGTTTTTTGTAAGATTTTGACTCTTTTTAGAGCCTAATCTAGGCTCTCTAGTAGAACTGAGTCAAATGCCTTTTTCATATTTTGTAACAGTATCCATATCTCTTTGTTCTTTTCTTGTGTCTCTTTTATTATCATGTTTAGTATATGTATCAGTTGCTCTGTTAAGTTACCTGGCAGACCTGTATAATTTGGTCCTTTGAGTATGTTTCTTTCTGTAAACACTCTGGCTAATCTTCTTGTCACTACTTTTGTAACAACTTTTCTAAAGGTTTTGATTAATGCTATTGGCCTTATATTGTTTAAGCAGTAGTTCCAATCTACATCTTTTGGAATTGGATATATTTGTGCAATTTTCTACTTCTTTGGTATGTCTTTTTTTTTCAGAATTAAATTTGCAAAGGCTCTAAAAATTCTTTGTAATCTCTTCTCTGTACATTTTATTAATGTGTAGCTTATGCCTAATATTCCTAAGACTGTATCTGCTTTAAGCTCTTTAAGTATTTTTTCTTATTCTTTTTCTTCTATTTTTTTCTCTAATCCCTTATACCAGGTTTCATTGATCCAATCTTTTAAATTATATACTCTTTTCTATTTTTCTGCCATCTCATCAAGCTTAGTTCTTTATTTTTTAAATTATTCTTTAAAATGAATTGTTAAACTATTTAGAACTGCATTTGGTTCTAATATTAGGTTGACTTCTTCTTTGTCTTGTATTATAAATCTGTCTAGAACAATCTTCTTGTATGATTTATTCATAAACTTGCAATCATTTGACCTTAATCTGGTTTAATTATTTCACATCTTCTGTTAATGTTTTCTTTTATCTGTTTTCTTTATACTTGTTTGCATTCTTCTTTTGTTTTCTTTTTAACTATTCTTTGCTAACTTTCATATCATCTATCCAAGCTTCTGACTATTGCCTGTGTAATTTTGGCAATGTTACTTCTAGCTTTTTCTCTATGTCTTGAAGTTTATTGTTTATTTCTGCTTTTTCGTTCTTTTCCACTTCTTGATTCTTTTTACTTTTTTAATTATTTGTTGAAGTTCAATAATATGTTTATATTTCTTCAATTTCTTTTGATTTAGTCTTCTATTTAATTTAGTGTTGAATATCTTCTTCTTTGGAATTTGCTTGTTTGCAGCTTTAATTATAGCTTCTTCTATTGTATTTCACATTTGGTTCAGTACCTCTGAACTATATTTTTTTTTTAAGTTATTATCTTCTAGTTGTTTTAACACTCTTTTTCACTTTAACTGATTTTGTAGCTCTCTTGCATAGTTTTTACAGTCTTCTTGTTTTGTTTCTTCATATTAATATATTGTTCTTGTTTGGCCTTTTTGTTTAATTTCTGCTTACTACTATTTGTGATTACATGTTTCATCCATAATTCTGTTGTAATTATCTTATAGTCACTGTTTGTCAAACCTTCTGCTTCTTTGATATTAGCTACTTGTAGATTTGCCACTAGCGTTTCTGATAGTCAAATATAATCTATTCTTGTTGCTGTCTCTTGACTTGACCATGTAAATGCTTCTCTTGTCAGGTGCAAATTTCTGTATGAATCTGTAAAGTTTTGTCTTCTGAGTCAGCTGAATATTAGTAGTTTTTTGTAGTTTGATGTTTTTGGATATAGTCTGTCTAGTATATTATTTACTGTATGATTGAAATCACCAAATATGATTACTTCTATATATCTTTTCTTATTTGTCATTACCTCTACAATTCTTTGTTAAATTTTCATACTAATTGATTTATTGTTTGATAGAATGTATACTCCTAGTACTACTAATTCTAATTATTTAAAATATAATATCATTTCTAGCATGTATTCACTAACTCTTTTAACTGCTTCTACATGCTTTTTTCACTTTTTATCTATTAATATTCCTATGTCTGAACCTTTTCTTTTGTTTGTTACTGCACTTGTCTAATATCTCTTGTACTGTATATTACAACTATGCAGTAAAAATTTTCTCACTCTTTCTGTGATGTTTGTTTTCATTATTTCTACTATTGTAAATTCTTCTTTTTCTGCCCATTCTAGAAAGTTATTCATTTTCCATTCTCTAGTTTTAAGTCTGTTAATGTTGTGACATGTTATTTTTAATTTTTTCTTTCTCTGTTTCTATTTTTCTTTTAGATATTTATATCTTGTTTTTATGCTTTCTATTTTTTCTTTTTCTTTTCTCTTTGTTTTTCATTATAATCAGAAGATGCATCCATACTTCTTTCTTCAAAAATTCTTCTTTCACTATGCAGAAACTATCTGATCTTCTAATTTATATTCATTAATTTAACTGTGGCACCTTTAGGAGTGATTTATAACATCTTTTCCTGTTTTTCATTCTATCATGTTTTGTTGTGCTTCAAGTCTCTCTAGTCTTTCAAGGATTTTTTTCAGGAGGTTCTGGTTCTGTTCTGTAATTTTTTTTTTTTGTATTAATGTTTTCATCACCTAGCCATTCTACTATGTCTTATATTTAAGGATTGTTTCCTATTTCTATATATCTCTTGTTTGAATTTTGACTGCTTCTGTTCAAGCTTCTTTTTTTTCTTCTATCAGTGGTTCTATTTTCTAGATTTTCTTTTTCTAATTCTGAAATCTTTTGCTTGAGTTTTGGGTCATTCTGTTCCAGTTTTTATTACTTCTTTTCTGAGATTCATCTTTTCTTCTATCTTCTTTTCTTCTTTCATTTAACCAGAATATCTAAAAGTTGTTATATATAATTGGTCTTGATTGGGCTGTTTCTCTTTTTCTTTCTGTTGCAAATGAGATTATAGCTATTCTTTTTTGGTTTCCATTTTTATTCTATAGGATGTACACTGATTTTGCACCTTTATTTCTTAAATATCATAATAGTAGGACTTCTGAAGCATTACTTAGTAGCTCTGTTAATTTTGCTGTATACTGCCTTTGTTTTTATCTTGCTTCATAATCTTCTTTCTCTTCTGTTACTTTTACCAATTTATAGTTATCAACTGGTATAGACCAAAGAATACCTTTTTTTTTTATTCTTCTACTTGGATTATTGTAAATGCTTTGTATTTAACCTTTTAATTGTCATTATTTGTGCATTTTTAAATCTTCTGCAGATGTAATCAAGTTTTTCTTATTTATATCTGCTGGCAGATCTCAGATAGTTATATGTTTTGTGTCCTTTGCTTCTTTTCTCTCTGTGTTTGTATATTTTTCTTTTTCTCAAATTTTTTCTTTTTAAATTTCTTTTTTTCTATACCTTTTTTTTTTATGTTCTGTCATGTTGTTTTTTTCATTTAGATATTCATTATTGTACTTCTTTTGTTCTGTTCTTCTTTTCTTTTGTTCTTTTCTGGTATCATTCTGTACCAATTACTTTCTTTTTTACTTATTCTTTGTATTGCTTCATTTCTACTATACTTACAGTTAAAGTCTACCTCAATCTATAAATTTTCTTATTTAAAGGTTTTTTTAATGTTCTTAATGTATTTATTGTCTTTTAGTGACCACTTGATAAACTTAACACATTCTTCTTCTGTTTCTCCAGACACATTGTGTGCTGGTATATTAGTAAATAAACTGTTGCCTTTATTGCAACTTCTTTTTCTTGGTGCCTAAATGCTTTCTTTTAATAAAATCACTACTATGTTATTTCTTTTTCTACTATCTGCTTTCTTTTTTTTTGTTTTTCTTTTTTATCTGTCATTGAACCTTGTCTTGATTCTTTTCCATCCATCTCTATATCCTCTTGTTCTCTTTCTCTTATTTGTTCTTTTCTTGATCCTTTTTCTTGCACTGATAGTTCTTCTTTTGATAAGTTTACACTTTTATTACTTACCTTTATTTTTGCCTTTTCCTTTGTAGTAAAGTCTTCTTCTTGTAGTTTTCTTTTGCTTGTATTGTTTTCTTCTATCTTTTCTTTGCTTTCTCTTTTTATCTCTTGTTTGTCTTTTTGTTTTCCTTCTTTTTTGATTACTTTTTGTTGCATTATTTCTTTATTTTCTTGTTTTTGAGTTCTTTTAAATTCAATCAACATTATATTTTTGTCTATGTCTGTAAAGTTCAGCTTCTTTTCTGGTTGTTCTTTTTCTACTCTTTCGATTAATTCTCTGGTTTTTCTTAATAGTGTAACTTCTTCTGAGCTTTGCTCTGTGAGCATAGCTATAATTTTATCTTTCTTGTCTGACATTATATATGTACTACTTAACTAATTAAAAATATTTTATTATGTATTCTGTTTATTGCCCAGTATGCTCTTTTCATGAAAATTGTTGAAAGACTTTCTTCATGCTTCATTACTTTTATATTCTATTTATATCTATACACTTCTGATTGGTTTCTAGATTTCTTTTGTTACTTTTCTTATCTATATATAAAATTTCACATTCATCACTATAAAATTTATGATGCCAGTTCTAATTTGATAGCCTGCACATGTCTGTTGTTGTTTTGCTATTATGTATCTTTTGTGTAATGTAAATAGATATACATTACAGAGTCTAATGGCAATTTTCTACTACTGTTATTTTTCAATGAATTTTCTGCTTTTTTTTTGATAACTACTCAATTAGTTTAGCAAATAGACTTTTTTTTTTCTTAGTCTATTGCTTTCTATGTTGCTGCTTTTTTTTTGCTTAAAGCTATTTGAGATGTTTCTTATTGCTAACTTTGCTAAAATCTTCTTTTTTTCTTAGCTGTTTTTTGTGTCCAAATAATCGATAGGAAGAGTTCATAAATTTTTTTATTTTGTTAAACTAATTTATTTTAATCTGCTATATTAATTTAAATTTTGATTAAATTTATATTATATAAATAAAACCTAAGACATTTTATATATTTATATTTCTATTATAAATCCTTGCTATATTTCAAACAATTACTACTACTAGAAACTGCTTTGTTCATATTTTTATTAACTTATAATAAGTAATTTCTAAATATTATATTTATATTATATATTTCTTTATTTAATAAACTTTTGACAATTTTATTAAATTTTATAATATTTAGTTTATTTTTTATAAAATCATTGTATACTAAAATAATTTATTTAATAACTTTGCTGCCAAATTTGCTTGTAATTACTAACTATTACCTTTTTAATATGCTTAACTAACAACTCTTATAAGCTTACCTATACTTTATTTATTAATTAATATTTTATTAAAATTTTTATTTAACAATTTATTTGAACTATTTGTTAAGTTTATATTATAATAGTTTAAATATTTTAATATTATTTTTAATAATAGTCCAATATTGTATTTGATATTAACTAGTATGCCACATGGCTCTATATTAATAATAATTAAAAATATTTAACTTTATTTACAACTTATAATTTTTTATGCTAAAACTTTTTATATTAAAATTCTTTTAAATAAACTATCTATTTTTATACTTTTTACAAATATAATTTTTATTTTATTTTTTTTTGTTACTAATATAATCAAATTAGTTCTTTATTATACTAGATTACTTATTTTTTTACTTAAACAATTTATTGCTTAGTTTCTGATTTTTTTAATTCTAATTTAAACATAACTGTTTTAAATTTTTTTTTTTTAAGATAAGGCCTTGTTTATATCTTTATTAATAATTTAAAATAGTTACATGTATATATGCTATGATCAAGATCAACACTTGCAGTTAGTACTAACCATTAAACTGCTAACTATACAGCTATTACTATTCGTACAAAACAAATAAATTAAAAATTACATATAAGAATAAAAGCTCAGACTAATTTATCTACAATCTAAACCTACTAGAATAGTCAAAGCTCACCTAAATTTAAATATAATATTATATAATTTGATAATATATTATATATAATTTATAGAATAGACTAAATGTTAATTTTGTGAATTACTTAGCTAATAGAAAGGCATGTGTTGGAGTGAATATATAACTGATCTGAAAGTCTGTAAAGGCATAAATAAGTATAGTTTCTATAAAAACATATATGCCTAGTTACCAAGTTAAATGATGATAAGAGTTTGTTGATTAGTTGAAATTAAGGTCTATTTTGTTGGTTTTTTCAATTAGAGAAGTAAATGCAGTATATTTTCCAAAATTGTTCATAAGATTGTTTATTAATATTAAGAAGAATATTAATAATAACTTAGAAAGTAGTTTTATATAATATGTTAAAGTTTTGAACTATTGATATAGATAACTTTGAAAGATGTGATGACCTAGTAAAGTGGATAGATTGTCAACTTTCAAGTGGCAGACTAAAGTTCAAATCCTAGTAATGATGAAAATTTGAAATTTTTTCTGTGTTATAGTTAACTGTTTTCTATAATTAGTTGAGATAAGATACTTGTAATCTGTGTCATACTAGTTGACTAGAAGATCTAGGCATTTGTGCAATATTGTATAAAAAAACACAAACTGGAACCAGGCAGTATGAACTCAAGATAAGTTCTTAGATCATATAAATTACAAAAACCAGGTAGGAAGATGGAAGCCCACTTGGAAGACCCAAGTAAAGAGGTAATTTAAACTTTCAACAGTGCTACTGTAAAGACTAGACCTATAAAACAGAACTAGAACTTGTAAAACTAGGCAAAGAGCTGGCTTTTGAGGAGAGGCCAAATGGAACCAACCAGGCCACTGTGATCCATTCTAGAGAAAAAGATTACATGATAGCAAATATGTAAACCAGAAGTGTATAGTTACAACCTGCCTTTTTGAGCTATCTGGTTTGGAAGCTTAGTAGAACTTAAATTGAATACCAAAGTAGTAAAGATATGTTGTAAAGTCAGTACCAGAGTTGGAGTGAACTTTACAAGAACATAGTGGTTTAATAGTACACTCTGATTATTAGTGTTGATTTCAGTTATAATGATACCAGATCAGCTATAAAATAAGATACAGAAGATTCTGAAAGATTTAATACAAAGTCAAAGGTTCACTATATGAGTGATTGCTTTAAGACTTAGTGACCATGATATATTTTTACCAGTATCAACTGAGATTGTTGGTAGGCAGAAGTAAGTGTGTAGATACAAAAACTAAAATAGTTAAATAGAGAATCTACAGGCAGGTTCCAGATATGGCAACTAGTGTAGAACCTTTGGATGGACTACTTAAATTAGACAATGACTAAAGTTGTATGAATAGCTAGTTGTACATTCTTTTTATGATTGCCTTCTGTGGTTATAATGCAACTATTAGCCAAATATACTATTAATAAAATTCTAGATCAAAAGTACTTATCTTAATATTTAAAAAAAATGATATAAGTAACTTTGAAATAAGTTTTTTGAGAATAAAGTTAGAATAAAATGTGGTAAATAAAATGTATAGAGAATTGAGAGCTGAATGATAAAGAATTTTATGAATTATGTCATTTTTTTGATAAGTATCAAGATCAGGTAATTTGCTAAAGACAATTTGGTTGGTAGAGGTTTGAATAATTTGGCTAAGCCAGTTTGCATTAGCACAAGTATGCTAGTAAAAATAGGAGTTAGCTAGGTTATACTAAAAACAATTAGTATCTGGATATTAGTTTGGATATATAACTCGTTAAAAAGAATTTTGATTTTAAAGGATTTTAGTTAATTGAGTCTAAAATTAGTAATATAGTATAAAGGTTTTTAATTGTAATTAAAATAAAGCCAATTGATCTCTAGTCAATATCTTGATTAAAGTATAACTACTTACTGTTACATTTTTGTAATGCCTATATAGCTAATATGTAGGCTTTATATATTTGCTTAATAAAGTATTCTGTAGAAAGTTTTATATAATATTGCTCTTATTAAAGAATATAATAAGATATAAAGATTTGTATAATTAAAAGAGAAAAGTGGTGATAATAGATGTTGTTTGGCAAAAGAGTCTACTTGCTCATTAAGATTATTATCTAAGTAAGTTTGCACTTTGTAAAGAATAATTTGTAATTTGTGTAATTTTATAATATTTAAAAGAATATGCCAAATAGGCTATGAGTTAAATTTGAATAGCTTATTAGTATGAATTAGATTAGATTAAAGATTGTTAAATTTGCAAATTACTGATTGAGAATTAGTGAAAATATTAACTATTGAATTGCATAAAGCTGTAGAAATTGTGGTAATAATTGTGAAGAGCTCAGCTTTATAAGATGAAGACCAGAATTGTATTTTAGCAAAAAAAGTGTTAATAGTTTGATTATTATTATCAATTTGAATTCAACTAATATATATTGTGCATTGGTTAGTACTAATGTCGATTACAGAGCCATCAGTATAAAAGAATAATTGTTGGTAAAAATGGTTAAGATAAAAGATAGATATAAGTTTGTTAGTAGCTTTACTTGAAATAAAGATTTCAAAAGCAATTGAATTAGAAATAGGAATGTTATGTAGAGAAGAAATACAAGTTGAATGCTTGAATGCAGTAGAGCAAATAAGGTCTAATTAATTTGCATTAATGTTGAGTTGGTATTTGGAATTAGTTCTGCCAAGAAATTGTGTTGAAATAATAGCAGAAACTTCAACAGTACAAGTTTGGTTAATTTTATAAGAGTTAAGATAACATTCTGTACATTGATTGTATTTAGCAGATGGTAAAGGATAAAATTTTGAGTAATTTAGATCTATATTGGAAGTCTAGTAAATAATAAAAAATGATTAGATGAAGGAAAGTATTTTTATATTTTTTTAATAATAATTTTATTATTGTGTAATATAAAAGCAACCAAAGTTTAGATTTTGTGAATTTTTTAAATTTATTAATATTATAATAAGTATAAGTATTATGGTAATATATTTTAGTAATAAGAATGTGCTAGAATTGTATCTTTTAAATAGGAAAACCAAAAGGGTTTTCTTCCTCTAGACAAGTATAAGAGTCTAGATAAAAGGTGTTTCTACTCTAATAAAGTACTATTATCAGCTGTACAAAGTTGTTTAAGGTATATAATATTTGATTATCTGAATTGCTTTTTGAAAGTTGGATATTTAGAGTGCTGAAATAAAATTGATTTTAATGACTAGCCTTCATTACTAATTGTATAAAGTTATATTATATTAGGATTGGCTGAGATTACTAAGCCAAGGTGAGTAAAAAAGTTGAATAATTTTAAAGTTTAATAAGAGTCTATTAGGGTTATCAATAATTGGTTTAGAATGATGTAAAATATTAATAGAAGACCATAAGTTATTTTGTAGTTGTTAAAGTCTAATTTGAATTGTAATGCCAAAAAGCTCAGAGTTGTTGATTTATTAGAAGTAATTGGAGATATAATACTAGAATTGAATATCCTATATATTATAAATATTATATAAATATAGATTGAGCATTGTGCTATTTGGTATAGATCTAGAGAAATAAGACTTGTGTTTTGGTACAGTAAGGTATTTGGATAAGATTTGATTATATGTAGTATAAGGTAGAATAGTATTATATAATCTATATTTCAAAGTTGGAATGATTACTATATTAATAATATTAGTGATTTGTTTGTTAGTCATTTTCTTTAAACTAGCAATATTAATAAGATTATAAGCCTTTTCTTTTATTAGTTTGATAATTTGGGATTGTTTGTTGTTAAGTGAAACCAACATCTAAAAAACTTGAAAGATTTATTTTTAGAAATAAAGTAAATTAGAGATCCAGAAAACCAATAAAAATAGTAGAGAAGTTTGTAGCTAGAATAAACTTTGTTAAATTAATCTGAATATTGGCTATTTGATAAAAAGATGTAACAGTTTTAGTTATTAGTTTAAGCTCTTCTTTAGACTATGCAATCTAGAGAATATCATCAATATAGGCTAAAACTGATACAAATGTTTTTAAAATTTAGATTTGAGATAAATATAAATTAGTTTTTCAAGATACAGATAAAGAGTAACCTGAAAATTGTAAGGCATTTTATGAATTAAAGAATCATAATAGATTCTTCAGAATAATGAAGTTATAGTTTCTTCTTAATCTATACTATTTTTAAATAAATAAAATTAGTAAGACCAAGATTAGATATACCTGATTTTGGTAGTTAGTAAGAAGATTAGTAAGTATATTAATAAGAGTTTGAGACATTAATATTCATTTAAAAGACTTTGTAAAATGTTCTAAATTAACAGAATTATATATTTTGCTTATGTTCTGAGACAGAAGCCATAATTGTTTATTGTTGCAACTAGCATCTTCAATAATATTGTTAAATATATATATAGGAATAGAGGTGCTGTTATCAGGTAAAGCAATATAATTGTATAGAGATAGAATAGAATGTTGTATGAATATTGAATTAAAGCAGTTGATAGAAAGTATGTATATAATTTCTTAATATATTAACAAGGCTAATAGGTCTTATATTAGAAAGGTTTCTATCAAAAATAGGTTTTTTTAGATATTGGAAAGATGCAACCTTTTTTACATTGCCTAGATATACAAGAAGTTTGGATATATCAATTAAAAAGAGCAATTATTGCTTGAAGAAAAGTGAAATCAGCCTGTTTAAGTATTTTATAACTAATTTCAGATTGTCTACATGCTTTGTTATTAGAAAGTTGATTAAGAGTTCTAGTAATTTCATTTAATAAAAATTTAGCCAAGGCTAAATTATAGTAGTTTGAACTAGTGTTAACTTTTAGTTCATATTTCTCTAACCAATTAGTGTTGAATTTATAATCATTAATAAGTCTGTAAGCAGTTCAGTTGTTGAAATGTTGTTGAGTATGCCTTTAATTAGTTTAGAATCTGTAATAGTGTTATTTGATGTTATTATATTGTTGAATTTTACTAGATCCTTGTGATAGTTAAATATACTGTTAATCATATGTTTGGGAGTAGTTTGAAGTTTAGAGCATCTAAGATTGATATGCTGATTTATTTGTTCTCTGATTTATTTGATATTTTCTATGTTTTGAACATAATAAATGCTTACTATTTAGTATTAATATTAGTAATCCAGCTTGGTATAAGTTTATAAGAGTTGGATATAGAAGTTATATTAAGATAATGTGTTAAGTTGAGATAGTATATAGTAGAATTAAAATGTATAAGTATAGGTAATAAGTTAGTTAAAAAGGCTTTAACTTGTCTAATAATGTTATTGAGTTTTTTAAGATTTAGATAAAGTAGAGTAACTTTAACTAAAAATAAGTGTTAAAAATTGCAAATTGTTATTTTTTTGTTAGGAATGCATTTAGTAACAACATTAATAATACTAGTCTAAATTTTGTACTGATGGTTTTAAGAGATTCAAAGGTTTGAATAAAAAGAGATGTTTTATTTGTAATGAAGTTAAGAGAACCTTGGTTAGCAAAGATTTCTATTGCTTTTTGTTCATTGCTTTGTAATTAAAGGTTCTGCATTTAGTTCTAGTTGAATATCTGTTTTTTTCTATAAGGATATGAGAAAATGTCTAAAAGAATATAAGAATTTTGTAATTACTTTGGATGCAATTTTCTGCATCATCCAAGTAAAATAAATTAAGGTATTTAAGTAAAGAAAGGTAGGCTCAAATATAATTAATAGTACTATAGTGTTTACTATTATGCCAGGTATAAGAGAAGGTATTTGTATAATCTGCTAGATCATATATATTATTGTATTGTAAAAATTACAGTAGTTTGTATTTGATAGATAAGCAGATAAAATTGTTAAGTAATACATTAAAGTCATCTAGTATTATAGATAGAATGTTTTAGTTGGTAGTTTTTGGATCTATTAAATAATGATATTTTGAATTTGAAGTCTTAATTGTGAATTTTCACATAATAAATATATAGTAATAATTCAGAATTTGTGATCATGTTTAAAAAAGAGGTTTATAGCAATAGTGTAGCCAGAAAGAGTAAAAATATTGTGTATATGAGATGTAAGATATTTATAAATCATAAATACAGTTTTTGCTTTAAAACTGTTAGTACATAAACAGTAATAAGAGTAGTGTTTTGAGTTGTAACATTTGGTAATAGTATTATCTACTGTTCTTTTAGTTTCTGTAATATTAATAATGTTTAGAAAATAAGAGATACAATAATTCTTTCAGACTTGCTATTTGAGATTTTTATTGTATTCTTAAACATTGTCGATGCAGATTGTAAGATTTAGAGAAGAAGTATTAGGAATATTAGTTTATGGTAGATTACTAAAAGTAGAAGCTAATAGTGCTAGTATAGAAAGAACTGATGTTTATGTATTTGATTTTAGCTAAATATTTAAATAATGCCAGATGGCTTGAACTGGTAAGATAAAGTAATTAAATAATAGTTTAGCTTTAGATAGAAGATAAACATAAGCTTCACTATGGTCATTTTAATAGAAATAGTTAATGTATAGCCACAAGTATTATCAGATAAATAGCCAAAGTTGTAAATATATCATAAGAAAGAAATAATAGTTTGTAGATAAAAAAGCAGTAGTAGATGGTTGTAGGATAGAAATTTGTTGTAGTAGGTATTAAGTTAAATGTTGTTATAATATTGTTTAGCTATAATAGTTTCATCATAACCTTTTAAAATAGTTTCTACTAATTAAGAATAAGAGTAGTCTATTTTATTTTCTTTTATAATTAAATTTGTATTTGATATATTATTGTTTAATAGAGAAAATTTAGAAGGAATAGGTATAGATGGATAATAAGTATAGTTTGAAAGTATAGAAAAAAATATTCAAGTAAAGGTTGAGATTTGTATAGTAAATGTATATAGCATTTACTATAATCGATTTTGATTGATATTGTAAGTATGTAATTAAAATTGTTTAGTTGTAAATAGTTATAATGATGGATATGTTTTAAAAAAAAATAAGTGTTTGAGGATGTAGAAGTAGAGGTAGATTCAAATATGCTAACTATAGATTATAGTATGAGTCTGGATCATATAATATATTGTAAGATGAATCTTGTAGTTCTTCCTTGATATGAGATAATGAAATAGGATTCAAAAAAGTAAAGAGTTTTTCTGTAGATTTGCTTACTATATGCTTAGCTTGCATAGATGTACAAAATACTATAGCCTATTCTGTACATTAGATCTGGCTATCAATAACCTAGTCCTCTATATAAACTGTTTTAATAAGTTTATCAATCTGCATAAAGAAATTTTTATACCTAACAGTTTTAAATTGCATACTTTATATATATATTTTTTCTTATTTTTATTCCATTTTGTTTAGTTTTTATTAATCTTATTTTTACTATTTATAATACTTTTATTCTTATTGTACTACTATTATTTTTTTATTAAACTTTTTTTTTATATAAATCAACAAATATATAAACAAATTTATTATATTTTATATTTTGTATAATTTCAAATTACATATCTTACTAACTTATCTAATAGCTTTTTTTAGTTTAACTTTACCTTTTATTTTAATATTAGAAATTATTACTAAAATTGAACTTTGAAGTATTCAATAAATTAAATATTATATTACTTTCTTTTATATTATTATTTATATTTAAATCTAAATAAGCTTTAGCTATTCTTGTAGATTTATATTATAAATTATATGTTTGACTCTTTTATTTTTAATATGTAATTTAAAAACAAGCTTTTTTTATAAAACTTTATTTAAAGTTTACTAAAATTAAAGATATAATCTTATTTTTAATATTAAAAAAAAAAGATTTTATAAATTTTTGCCTATGCAATACTGTCTATTGCTACTTATAAGATTATATATAATGTTAAATTAAAATAATAATAATAATGTATTAGTTTAAAGTTAGGATTAGTATTAAACTAGAGTTAGATGTTACTTTAAAAATAAAGTTTTTGATCTAAAATTTTACAAGAAAATTTTTTAATTAAAATATAAGAAGTGATTTTATATACAAAATCTTGAGTTACAAATGATTATTCAAAAAAACAATGTTTTGTTTTAATTTTATATTATGTCTGATCTTGCATTCTAATTGGTCAATTAGGAATAATGATATATTGCTATTGTGATAAATTACAATACTTAAAAAAGAAATAAAAGATAAAAAATAATTAATTATACTTTTATATTTAAGATATAAAAAATAAACAAAAACATATTAATTGTATTCTATAAAACTTGAAAGTCAAATTGCCTATTTGAAACAATACTATAACTATACAAAATTAGAACAATAGTTATTTGTTAGAGTAGATTTGTTAAAATAGTTAGTTATTTGTAATATAGAAGACCATATAAGATTCCAATTATAACAATAAATTTAAAATTATTAAATTTAGTAAAAAAATGTTCAATTTTGAATTTCTGTAATGTTTTTTTATAAAATTTTTTTTATATAAAATGTATATTTTTTTTTTTGTAAAAAAAAAATTGTAATAATAATATAATAAAGATTCTATTATTTTAATAAATATGACAATAAGCTTTCTTCTGCTTTTTTTACAAAACTCTGTATATATATCTTAGTTTTGTCAAATTATTATTACTATTTTTTTTTATATTATAAGCAGCAATCTTGCTTGTCTTTCTTTTATTGAGTAATATCTGGTTATTAATTAATACAAAGTTTATCAACAAAAGTATAACTAGCCACATGTATACTTTAGTCATTATCTAATTAAGGGTTCCACCTGAGGGTTATCTACTAGCTACTATATCTGAGATCTGCCTGTGAATATCTAATTTAAACTTTCTGATTTTCAATCTTATGCATTACAATCTTCTATTACTATATGAACATATCAGTTAGAGCTATCTAATTACTATTTAGATCAAAATAACACCTCATTGAATGTTAACAAGTATCTATAGTTCTTCAAATTTACTCTCGATGCAAGCTTACTAAGTATAATACCAAAATTACTCTTTAGATTTTATCTGTGTTAGTGTATCCAATATTCACTAATCTGGTTTTAGTACCAGAGGTGTTTGAGTTTTAGTAAGTTCATTCCTTTTTCATAGTTTCCTTTTATGTTTACTGTATTACTTGCTAGTGTATCTTCTCTTCATTTCTGGTATATTCACTACTTCTCTCATATTAAGCACCAACTTTCTATATTGGAAAACTTCTTTTTGTGACCTTCCTTATATACTGATCTTCTATTTATATGGACTTAAGCCACAGGGCTTCATGTATATTCATATGCTCCTATAGATTACAGAGTTTTGCCTTCAGCTGCAATTAAACTATTAATCTTGTCTGTGAAGGAAGAGGCACTTAGACCACTAGGCTACAGGACCCCATCTCTTAAATTATTTTATTTTTTTTATAATGCAATGTTTTATAATATTTGGTATTTTCAAATAATAATTTATAGTATTTTTCTTGCTTCTGTAATTTATATATTAAATTCTTTTGTAATAATACCAAATTATTTTTAATACTTATAATAAATTTTAATATATTGTTTTTTAAATTATAATTTATAGTATTAAAATTTTTTTAATTTTAATTATTATTTTAACTAATTCTAAAAATATAATATTATATTGCTAAATTTAGTTTTATTTATTTAAATTACTTTTTTGAAAGATACAAAAATTGCTTTTAATTGTTTTATATTTTGTTAAAATTGATAATTATAAGGAATATTTTTAATATTTAAAATATTTTAAAAATTTTAAATTTTCAAAAACCTAAATAAAATAAATTAAAAATTATTAAAACTTTAAAATTTTTTAATAAAAAAAAATAAAATTTAATTCATAATATATATGCAGATCAGAAAAATTGCTATATATATTATATATAAATATAGTAATAATCATTTTATAAAATTTAAAGATATGTTAGAATCTGCTACTGTCATTAAATATAACTGGCTTTGAAGAAGAAAAAATATTAGCAGAAGTATTTTTTAAAAATATAGTTACTTGTTTTCAAATTTTAAAATAATTATTTTACTAAAAAGTATATAAATTTTAAAAATAGATAAAAATCTGTCATGTTAAAAGACCTATTTGACAACAAAGTATATTGTATAAGAGGTACTTTGTGCAAACATATATATGTAACACAAAAAGTAATATATGATAATGTAATACTGTATAAAAATAAGATACTAAAAAATTAGTTAGTACATTATGGTGTATGAACTGGCTATAAAAAAAAATTAGCTAAAATATTTTTAAAATATCATCAACCTTTTTAATTATTTTGTAAAAAAAAATAATAATAATGTTTTTTTTCAAATGTCAAAGTGCAAAACATATATAATTAACTTAATTTTTTATAATTACTTAGTTGAAGATTTATATTTTAGCCCTTTTTGTTATAATTAGTGGATTGTAAGGTCATCAAAAAAAATTATAATTCTTGTTTTCTTTTTCCTATTCATTTACAATTCAAGATTTTAATAGTTTTAAATGAGCATGACTTTATTATTGAAGTCAGGCAATTAAACTCACAATTTGAACCATATCCAAGTTATATTTACAAATGTGATAGAGTATAAAGTAAACTATATATAACACCAACAGCAGCTATTTCAATAGTATATCAGCAAATTTTCAAATCAAAAACCAAATTTTCAGAGTCAGAAATTATGGGTTATGATACTTCTGAGATTGTTTAAGAATATCTTAATGAACTTCTATTTCGAATTTTTAAGTACTTTATAATAAGCTATGAATATAGATACTTGAAATTAACAAATCAAATAATAAAAAGCTTCAGTTTGTTGGTCCTAAATTTAAATCAGCATTTATTTACTTATATAATAAACAATGTAGCATTTTTTTTCAAGAAATAGAATTTAAAAAATGAAAAATTATAATATATACAGAAAGTAATATTTATGTATTTATTGTTGATGAATTAGAATCTTTATAGAATCAAGTTGGCTATCTAAAACAATTTACTAGTTATTAACTTTTTGGTCTTGATTACCAGTATGTTCAAAAACTTATTTAAGAAATTCATGTTCCTACCTGCTCATTATTAGATTGGAATAATATTAATTTAATGACATTAATATATAAATACTATCTTAAATGGCATACCTATGCTCAAGTCAATTGGCAACAATTATTTTATAATTGGCTATTACAAAAAAATACAGTAATTAAATTACAGTTAACTCTACAAAATTTGTATCCAAAAACTATATATTGAAAGATCATGAATATCAAACATAAAAATCTTTTTTACAATATGTTGGCTATGTAGAAATTACTCTATTTTAAAAAAAAAACAATTAAAGGTAAAATTATATAATTAATAATTATAATTAAATTTATAAAACTATTATTATATAATATATTACTATTGCTATTACTATTTATTTATTTAGTTTAGATTTTGGTCAAGAACAACAAACCCAAATACAGATAAAGTTTTATTAGCAACAATATATACTTCTGGGTTTTTAAATCTAGTACCAAAAAAAGTCAAAAATAATACTAATACTTTTTGGTAATATTTTAAAAATTCTTTGAGTATTAATATTTGTAGTAGTAATAGGAAATGTTACATTTTATCTGTAATTGCAAATGTCTTTACTTATGAGAAAATTAAAGAAAATCTAAGAATTAAATTTAAAATTATTAAAAATAAGCAGAACATATTTATATAGTTGTGAATTACTAATTTTAAAATTTTTATAGTTTTTAAGATTTCAAACAATGCCATAAATGCTGCAAAATATCATGCAAATGTTTATGGTTCTAGAAGACAAATTGTAAACAAGCCAATTTTTACATATAAAAAGATGTTAGCTAAAAAAAAACAACAAATTTAACAATTTTTGGCAAACAAAGCAAATGTAGTTATGAGCTCATACAAGACTGATTTAATGACCAATGAGCCTATATACTATTTTAAACATTCTAAAGATATAGTTTTGAAATGATTTCGAGAAGAGTATCCAAATAGTATGAAATGTACTATTTTTTATGCACATTTACAAGAAGGCCAATATCTATATTAAGAGAATTTAGGTAGGCTTTGCCAAACCTGTTCAAAATATGAATATATACTTTTGAAGAACTTACTGAATATATTTAAAATAACATAAAAGATCACTAAGTTCAGGTATATATATAAATAAAAATGTATAGTACTAAGAAAAAAATCTGTAAATTTGCTTAGATAAATATTAAAAGCAGATTATAGAATTTCTCTTAATGCTATTATTGTTGAAAGTATTCTTATAGCAAAATCTATATAGGTACATTGTAGTATAACAAATCATTAATATTTTTTTAATTAATTAGTTGGTTATTATTTTTCAATTAGTTGCAACTAATCAATTAGTTGCAAGTGATTGATTAATTGATTAGTTGCAACTGGTCAAACTGACTAATTAATTAATTTCAATTTCAATTTATATTTCTAGTTTACTGGTCAAAATAAAAATTTGATATGTTTAATAACATTATTCAACTGCCTTTTGATCTACCACTAATATGTATATAAAATATTTTATTAGATATGATTCTTAGAAAATTGTAAAATATTAAACTGATTTTTAAAATATGATAATAAAACACATTTCAATATTATAGCTAAAAGTACAATGATTCATAATACCTGTATTAACTATTGCCTATTATATGCATTTGAAGAGTTCTATTAGCTACATACATATATCTGTAATAAATATAATATTATCTTTAAATTTTTTGCTAAATTGAAAATTAATACTAAGAATGATGAATATAAGGAATTGTCTGAATTGCAGAATTACATATACTATTATATTGCTTACCAAATATGTAAAGTTTATTTAAATAGGTAATTCAATGCAAACTTATCAGATTTAAGTAAGAGTAAAGCTTTAATTTTTGTGGATTATAAGATAAAAATTCTGCCCAAATCTGCATATAAAACAAAACAAAATTTGTTCAGAAAAAATAAATAGTCATTTCATTTAGTGTTGGTATATACAACTCAGAATAACTTAACAAAATTATAAATTTAAGCATTTGACTATTGGTTAGCAGAATGTACAAGATTTATAGTTCACTAATTTATCTCTTCATGCAGTGCTAGAAGCATTAGAAAATAAACTGAAGTCTGTAATCATTATGTTTGATAATGGTAATCATTATTACAATGTAAATCTAATAATGATTATGGATTATTGGCCAAAATAGTATAAAGTTAAGATAAAGAAATAGGTATTTTTAGAGATTGATGAAGTCAAAACTATGATCGATTTACATCATACCTAGGTAATAATAATAATAACATCTTTATATAATTAATATCTTTTAACTAGACTGTTTTATTTAATATCTTATGTTATTATTTATTATATATGTCTTGGATTTGATATTCCTATAGGCCAAGATATAGAAAATGCTATTAAAGGTATTTGTGAAATCTCTGTAGCAAATTTGAAGTCAAACCAAGACAGAGGTTAGTTTTAAAAATTAATTTGTATATATTTCAGATCAATGCTAATATACTGTATGATAATAGGTAATAAAAGAAATACTATATCTGATAATTTGAATTGGTTTAAATAGCAATGGCTGACTAAAAAAGAGTTTTTTAAATGTATATTAGTATGTACAATATCTAATATTAAAAATTGAAAGATATTTTTACCTACTGATTTAAAAAAATTATACAAAAAAAATATCTCTATATTTAAACCAGAAGTTTCTACTTATATTACTTCTAGTTTCAATTAGGAAATGCCAGTTTCAAATGCTACATGCAAGTAGTTATTTTCTTAGAAAATGCATATATTTTTTTACTAAAAAATTAATTTCAAATAACAGATCTTAATCCAACATGTCTCAATTAGCAAAAGCTGATGAAAAAACTAAATCTAAAAGAGATAAAAACAAATAATAAAGAAAATAAAAATATTTTAGTGTTGAATTTAGAAATTCAGCTAGAAAAAGATATTAATAATATTAGATTAAATAAGTAAATAATCATAATAGCTTCTGATATAATTGTGCATTAATGATTTACCTATTCACAAAATAGATCATAAAATAAAATCTAGTATATTAGTTGAAAATACTAGTATAAATAATAACAACAGATATTATAAATATTGACTTGATAATTACTTTTAATATGTGCTTATTATGGACATTTTCTAGATGAACATTATTAACTTTCCATTAACATCAGGATGAGTATTAAAAAAGAAATAAAAATATAGAAAGAAAGGCACTGAAAAAAGAATTACAAAAAAAGTGAAGACAATATTTAAAGGATATTTTCTAGTTGGTAACATAAATAAAAATGACTGTCATACTGTACAAACTTATATTAGGCCCTTTAGAAAAGGGTACTTGCAGGTAAAATTGAGAGTGAGGATGTTCAAAAATATTTATTATTCAAAACTAGATAGGTTACTACACTTGTTAACATTATGAACAGACAGCTCAAACAAGTATAAGCAAATAGAAAAATTTTTTAATTATGTAATTGTAATACAACTCTTAGTAATAAAGAGTTAAATAACTAATTTTAACATTGTAATAGTCATATACTAAATTATATAAATAAATAGTTTAAATAGGTGGTGACTTTCAAATTTTGTTAATTACAATCCTGGCTTCTTTAAAGACAAGATTGGAATCGATAAAAAATTATTAGCATTAACCAAACAAGTTTTTTAATTAAACATTCACAGGGAATTGGTTATATAAGAAGTTTACATTTAATTATATTCAGATTTTATTTTTTAAACCATACAGAGGGTATTTAAGAACAAATAACTAATAATCTAATTTAAATTTTTAATAAAAACTTTGGTTTATTATTTGAAAAAAACTTATTGAATGCTTGAAAAATGCAAGTTTATAAATGAATGCTTGAAATTTATAGATTCTAATTTCTATTTAGATATATGTATACCTAAATTGCCCATCTTAATAAAAAAGAATTATGGCATTTAGACAGCTGAAATTATTCTTATATAGTGCCAAAATCAATTTTCATAGTTGTTAAAATTATTGCCAAAATTATTTGAACACTTTTTATCAAAATACATCATATAGCATAGTTATTTGGAAGGTTTTACAGCTGTTCTTATAAATTCTAAGACAAGTGATAAAATTTAGCTGAAATTAATTCTGCTAAATTTGATAAGTTTTTGATCTTGGTACATAAGCTTTTGATTTCAGTGTTATTGGAACTTACTAAAATCAAAAGCTTATATTCAGAAATTAAAAGCTTATGTACTGAAATCAAAATCCTATGTACCAAAATCAAATACTTATCAAATTTAGCAGAATTAATTTTAGCCAAATTTTTATTACTTGTTTTGGAATTTATAAGAACAGCTGTAAATAAAAAATTTAGTAATGCTGAAATGTTTGCCAAAAATAGTTTTATTCAAAAATAATTTAGACACACATATATACTTAAAAGCCTAATATATAAAATCTTAAAAGCTTGATATTCTAGTAAATTACTATCCTAATATCAATTTTAACTGCATTAATATATTACTAATAAAATTA
Source organism: Cetraspora pellucida (assembly GCA_910591915.1). Classification (NCBI taxonomy): domain Eukaryota; kingdom Fungi; phylum Glomeromycota; class Glomeromycetes; order Diversisporales; family Gigasporaceae; genus Cetraspora; species Cetraspora pellucida. The sequence goes on from CAJVQA010000682.1 coordinate 26,143, forward strand.
ATATTTGTTAAGCTCAAAGATGAATTGGTAATTTTAATATATATTATTACTCATTATTACCTAAAATTACTTCTAAAAATTTTTTATGCAATAAGTAATAATAAGATTTATTATTAAATCCAAAACTCTTATTCCTAACCCAATGTACAAAATTCTAAAAACTAGAAATAGCATTTTACTAAATTTTATTTATTATTCACAAATACAATTAGAACAATAAATTCTAAGTTAGAGTTGTTGCCCTTATCAGAAAATAGTAGCTGGTCAAAAAATTTGGGTCTGAAATAGAGATGAGTTTCATGCACATTTTATTTGATTAAGATTTCTTTTTTCTTAATTATTTTTTCTTTTTTTTATTATACAATAAGATGTACATGAAACATTTCATGTGCATTAATGCATATTTTTTCTATTATTAGCCTAAAGTTAACCCAGGTCAAATAAATACTTAGTTTTATTTCATCATTAATGCTCATAGACCATTAGATAGTTATTTGCATTCAGTAGGACATAATGTCTAGAACTGTAAATTTTATACACTAAATAAAATGATTAATGCAAATGAAATAATTTGATGTGTATTATGTAATGTTAAGTAAGTACTAGGTTGCAGAAAATACAAGACCAAATTTTTTTTCAACTCTTTCATATAATAATTGATATTCTTATTTTTACTTACCAATTTGTGAATCATTATATGAGTGCTGTAGAGTAAAAACCTGAAAGTGAATCTTTAAGTTTATTACTGTAATAGACTTTTTTTTATTATATATTATAAAACTAAGTCTGCTACAGTAACAAACTTAAAGATTTACTTTCAGGTTTTTACTTATATTAGGATTATATCAGAAGTCATATTTTATTTACTCCAAGATTTAAAGCAGAATTGTATTCTTATAAAATGGTTTTGCTAACACTTTACTTCTTTTTGATCTAATTTTCAAGTTAATATAGTCTGTTAATGCTTTTTCTTATTCTGATCAAAGTTCATCTGCTCCAAGTTTTGAAGCAATCAAAGTAGTATTCTTGCAATGCATCTCTGCTAACACTTGCCTCTCTCTAATTCAGATTAATTTGCTCTAAAATTTAAAGCAAGGTGGTGTTTTTACAAAACATCTTTGTTAACATCTTCTCTTTTTTCTGATTCAAATTATTCACTCCAAGATTTAAATTTGCATTCTTTTAAAGTGTCTCTACTAATGCTTTTACTCCCTATAATCTAACAGCAGTAAAGATAAAATGTAAAAGAGTAATACTAAAATATAACAAAAAAGAATTATCTAACCAACTATTAAAAAAATTTGTTCATAAATTTAGTGCATGGAACATGGGACAACCTTACTCAGATAATAGCTCTATTTTAAGTATCTTTGGTGCAAGTAAACTTAATTGCTAGTTTTAAATAGACTGATAAAAATTTTGACTTGATAAATTCATTTGAACTTGAATAAAAACATGATCTACTAAATGTAACTACCATTTGCCACTGTCTACAATATCCAAGTTTTATTCAAGAACTTTATTTTTTAAATAGCATTGTACTGTAGTATCTGTGAATATTGTGTAAAGAACTAGGTATTATATTTGAGTATAATTTATATGAAAACAGCAAATTAATAGTTATATTTCTGAGTATTATTTAAAAACTAAGCTGAAAGATATATCTGGGTCTTAATCACAATAGGTATTATTTTTGGGGATACTGTAGGCAGTAGCTGATAGTATTTGAATATAATTGAGAATTACTTACAATATGTGACTTGTTCTAGTAAAGTCTTTAAGCTAAGAAAAAAAAAACTTCATTATAACTTATAAATCTAACTTCCACCAGTTTATATAGTGTAAAGCATTTGCATAAGCACCTAATTTATATGTTATGCTGTACTTTTTAAAAGTAATATGTTGTGTTAAACATGCTCAGTTTAAATATTTTAAGTAATACTACCTGTAACATAAAAATGTAATACTTGCAGTGCAGTGCAGTTAGAAGGTTTATTCTAGATCATATAAAAAATAATTTAAATTTAGACAAGTTTTACTTTAGAATCTGGCTTTGTTGTTGAATATATATTTATTTTTACTAATAAAGAAATAAAAAAAATTAAAATAATATATCTTGGAGTTTCAAATATTCATTATTTGTGCAAAAAATATAAATAAGTTTTATTTTAAATAGTATTATCTAAGTCTTAAAAATTGCAATCTGATAGATTATTATTAATAATTTACAAAAATTTGCTCCAAATATTACTAGTTATTTTCACTGATTGGCATGCAGATCATGAATTAATTTATATTTTTAAGATTATTTTCTAATCAAACAATTGAATTACAACAATTTCAGACAGTAATTATCTTGTTTTTACTAAACTTTTTAATTTTTAATTTTTATATAAAAATAAATAATATTTTCTTAAAAAGCAATATCAGCATAATAAAAATTTTTAAATAATATTATAATTTAAAATTTTTTAAAAACAGTTTTAGTATAACTCAATTTAATAATATATAAAATAATAAAATTAATATAATAAATTATATATCTAATAAGTAATATATAAGGATATATTGGATCTCTTTAGCTAATACTGAATGGAAATTATTATATCATGCATGCAATTTAGAAAACATTAAAAACATTAAAGAACAAATTAATGATAATATATCAAAAAGATGCTCTAAACTCCAACACAAACCTACATCAATGATTAACAATATACTTAATCAACACTATAATCCTGTTAGATTCAATAACATCAAAACTGATACTGATATCATTACTGAAATTCCACTTATTAAACAACATATTCAGGACCACTTTGATCAATGGACTTCTCCTCGCTATATTCAAACTCAAATCTTTAACTCCTTCTGGTCAGATGAATATCAACCAAAAGCTGATATTGAATCTGACTGGTATCAACAAGCTCTAACTAACTTTACTAAAGAGGAAATTTCACAACTCTAAATCAACTCCCTAACAACAAAGCCTATGGCCTATCAGGTATTAGCTATGAATGCTAAAACATGCAGGCCCACATTTATAACAGCTATAACTGCATTATTTAACAAATGTCTTGAACTAAAGCACATACCCAAGCAATAGAAAGAAGGAAGAATATTTCCAATATCCAAAAAACCTATATTTGATTGCAATCTTACTAATACTAGACCTATTAGCCTTCTCGAACATATCAAAAACTTTATACAAAACTTCTTACCAATAGACTTAATAGTATCTTTAACAATACTCTATTATATCCCCATATAACTATATAGCCCTCCCTGGCAATAGTACATCAATTCCGATACACATCTTAAACAATACTATAGAAAATGCATTTTGCAACTCTAAACAGCTCTGGCTACTATCACAAGACATGAGTAAGGCCTATGACTCTGTCAACTCTAATCTTTTTGAAAAATCCTTATTATGACTACAAATGCTCCAACACCTTATTAAAATTCTAACTGATCTTCTTACTGATCACCATAACTGTGTTATAACTAATCTTAAACTCACAAACTCTTATACAGTTAAAAATGGCATCAATCAAGGAGAGATAATTACACTACTCTTTTGGAGAATTTACTATGATCCTCTTATTAGTAAAATTGCCAACTATTTTAATGGATATACTCTATATACTTCATGGAAAACTAACCTTTCCCCACCCCAATTACAAAAACTTACAAACCTCTATATTTGTACTGGCATACATGGACGATACCCTCTGGATAGCACAGTCCAAAAATGAACTTGAATCAATTACCAAAATGGCATCATTATTCTATCACATAGCAGACATACAAATTAATCCAGCCAAATTTATCTTAGTCTCTAACATATCATCTACTGTGGAACTTTCTTTTTTTGATTCATCAATTAAGCCTATCCCAGCCAACCAGCCATTCAAATTCTTGGGCTGCTGGTTTACACTTAATGGATCTATGTCCAAACAAGGCCAGCTAATCCAAGATGAAGCAACCCAACTAATCAATATTACTAGTACTAAAAAAATTACTGGAAAACAAATAGCATATATCATTAATACAGTAATCATACCAACTATTGAATATAGACTACACAATACCATTCTCTTACACTCTATATGCAATAGCATATTAGCCAAATATTTTACTATAGCTAAACACAAATCCAAGTTATTCAGATCTTTCCCAATAGCTCTATACTCAACCCATATTTATACAATATTTGTAACATTTGGGACATCCAACTGCAACACCACATCACTAACTTTTAACAACGAATTAATAATCCTAATGTTCTTGGTACAACAACTAAAATTAGGCTACAACAACTTCAAAACAACCTCTGGTCTACTACTAATATTCTTCAACATAACCAACCTATTATTGATGAAAATAACAAACTTACTTTTAATTTTAAAATTATTCAGCTGTTCCAACATCTAAATATTACAATCTTTGCTCATCACAATATATTATGGCCAAATACTATACACAATGAATGCCAACCAATTGAACTTATACTTATACAACATCCAAAATACATTATTTTTAAAAAACAATTAAGAAAAATTAATATCCTATATTTAGAGCAACTATGCACTGCCAATAACAGCACTTTACTTAAATGGCAACATCTCTCACCCAGACTACACCAACTAACAAAAAGAAGGGACCAATTCTGTAACTCCCTTCATAGATCACTTGTACCAAATTTTGCTAAAAAACATTTAATTATTTCTTATAACTTTACTAAATAAATCTTACTTGTACTCTTAAATAAAGTTGTTGAGCTCACTTTTTTCCATCTAGGCGGCCAAGTTTCAAGTTCCAACAACACTTGGCTACCGAGAAAAGTTCCAAAAACCAAAATTTTGGTTTTTGCTCATTTGCTACATATTTTACTAAGCTAACATATCTTAACCCTTAGTAGAAA
>CAJVQA010000683.1:0-31063 GCA_910591915.1 Cetraspora pellucida
TGTTCAACCCTTGACCACGTGACTGACCCTACTTGTATTTGTTGACCCAAAGTGACCGAAAGCCTTAACCGCCCACAAGCCAAATCTAACACCCTCTTTCGAAAAGGTTACTTGTAGTACGTTACACGAGGTTTAGAATTTTGGAGCGACAGAGTCGCAAACTTCCGAACCCAACAGAATTCATTTTAATTTTTTATTTTGAAAATTTATCATGATGATATGATGACCATGTTACGTCAATCAATTACATTCATTGTAGTATCAAATTTAAAATCAGCTTGATATTGTGATGCACTAATTCAGCGCGTCTGTCGCTAATCAAAGTCGACTTCGTGTAATGGTCGGACGGCTTTCGGCGAAAAAAGTGTGTAGATTTGGCGAGCGAGTTCGATTCAGGTCTAGTTATCCAAGATATTCTATACTATGTCATAATAATGATAGTGGAGAATTTTGAAAATTCTAGATTTTCTATCAATTATATATTCGATCAGTTATATCTATTTGTATTTGGAAATTTGTATAATTCTCTTAGAATCAAAAATCGTCTAATTTCCCCGATTTTACATTACACGAGTAACCAATTAGCCGTTGAGTAAGAGAATAAAATGTTGTGTATTAGATTAGATTTTGCATTAAAATAAACTATATGATAAAACATTTATAAGTGGATTACATTGCATTAAACTTAAACACATAGCTTGACTTAAGCATCTTGTAATATACATGCTGCTTAAAATTACAGCAATATATAGTATTGAGTATTAAATTGCAATTTATACGTAATTTTTGTCTATTACTAGAAATGGCTATACACAGTGTATGCGAAACAATTAGGTATCTTATACTATAACGTTATAAAAATACTGTACTATTTACATAATCTTAATGTATCAATAATTGAAAGATAGGCTAGTACTGGCTTTTAGAACAGAATTATGAGCCAAACATGTATTGGAGATTCAATAATCGATACTAGCGACACGGGCGAAACGGCGAGTCAGTCGCTTGACAAATGGATACGTCGTGTAACCTACGAACGGCTTAGTCGATAAGAGGCGGTTAGATTTGGAGAGTGGTGTGTTTATGATCGTAGGTTTTATAATACAATGTCACGAAAGCAGGAAAGTATTTGGGTCAAAATGTATTGCAAGCACGAAAAAACTACTCATCAGGTAGGGCTAGAAACCTTTATTATATATTGTTATATTACTTATGCGCTCCTACAGCTATTAAACATATTAAACTTATTATTTAACGTATGTACTTTTAATGTCCTATATTACTTAAATCCCCTAAATATAATATATCCCTTTTCTTATAGTTTTCCCTTATTACCACTATTACCCTTATGATTGCTAAACGACTTTTACGACCGATAATCCCGGGAAACCCATTTTAGGTAGATGATCGACATAGCCGTTAATTGCGTTACTGCGCCACATCGATCATCCCTGCCACGTGTAGGGGTGGGTCCGGTCGGTTATCGGTCGGTTATTGGCGGTCATTGACTCATAACCGACCGACCGCAGTTATTGACCGGTCCAATAATCCAAGTTTTAATCAGATCAGATCCAGTATTGATATGCAGTATGATGATATAACAATTACTATATATATATTATGTAGCTGATACGTAATCAAATATAAGCCACAAAGATGACGTGTCGGTTTTTTTGATGGTTACGCTGGGAAGTCCAGTATGATGGTTATTATTGTGGCTGTGTTATTGATAAATTATAAAGTGAAACATAAGATAAAACAGAATACCATGATGCAAAATAAAGTTATTCATATGTGATCTTCAAGATTACTAGCTTATCCTTAAACATCTTTCGTTGCACTTTTAATTAATGCGTATTATCTTAATTAACATCAAGAAAAAATAATTAAACTTATTATTTTCAAATCGCTTATTATTGCGTAATATAATAACAAACATTGTAATGAATCAATTAACATCGCTAAAATAGTATCGGTCAGGATTTTAACCGGTCGGTCACAAACCTTTGACCGACCGATATCGGTTACGGTTATGACCGGTCATTGACCGGTCATAACCGTAACCGACCCACCCCTATCCTGGAGTAAGAAAGGTAACAAGAACAAGAGCAAGAGCAAATATTGCGCTTCAAAAAAGAACCCAGTGATTTGTTAAAGAACACATTTTTGTTTAGAATTGCTTTGTTTAGATTGTTTGGAATTTTATATTTGTTTGAACACAACCTTCTACCAAGGCCAAACCCAGCTCTATTCATAATGTTCTTTGGCTGCGCAGTAGTGTTGAGATAGCGAGTACTTGAACCTTTAACTACTTAAAAAAGTAGTTGGTGGCAGGTAGTTTATCTTCAAGAGACTGGACTGGCAAACCCCAACAATGCTGATCAATGATCAAGTTTTAATGCTGAGGTACTGGGTTATTTTTTGTAGATTATTATTGTTCATCATAGGAAAACATTCGCATAATTGGTTGATTTTTGTATATCTACCCCTGATTTCCCGTGATAATTAACCAATCAAGTTACATAATTTTTAATTAATATTACAGTACTAAAAACGAAAAAAACTTCGTATAAAGAAGTTTACAGACAATGATGTGTGTAAAGTGGGTAAATGTAATATTTATTGTTAATAAACCCAACTCATCACATTAAAGAATAAAACCCAAACACACTACAATAATAGACCAAATTTAAAATAGTTTTAGACGAAAACGTTTTCACTATACAGTATAATTTTGTCTGGTCTAATAAACGGTAGGCATATATTGTCTTCTAAGTAAAGTTCATGGTAATACTGATTATTTTTGCATAGTAAATACGTATAGACGTTTTATCGAAGCGAAAAATGGGTTTTGCGGTGATTTTTTATTGATGAAACGTTGTGTTCCCAAAAAGTACTTTAAAGTATATAAATAAGTTACCCGGGCAATTGATTTACATCAGCCAATCAGACGAATGTCCTCCTATGAGTTCAGACACCCGAGTTATCATAACGTTAAGGTTTTAGAATAAAAATCTATTGACGAAAATTGCATTATGCACATCACGTAATTTTCGAAAATTTATCACGGGACCCAAATTAAGATTAGATTATCCGGATCGCGTTAGCAGTTAACATATTACCGTTACATAAATCGCGACTTTACGTGATATCAAAATATTATGTCTTCGCTTATACTTAGTCACAAAGAACGTGCAGAAGGACCGTGGGTTAAACTACAATCAGAACCAAGTAAATACATGTAATTTGTTAACTAATCGCGTTTATACAGTAGAGAAGTTACACTTAAATATATTTGTTATTTATTTGTTATAAGCACTTTTTACCTCTTTGATGTATAGCTTGGGGGTTAAAGGAGCTAAGGCAACTGAAGTATTTGTTCTTGACCAACAAGATAATTTCGATGACCTCGGGTAAGTATAATAATTTAATCGCAATTTCGTCTTTACTATTCAATTAACGCGTTATTTTTATTCCAGGGAAATATATGGATTAGTCTTTCTTTTTAAGATGATAGGTGATGTGTCAGGTGACGTAAAAGGTTTGCATAGAGATGTTAAGTATGAACCTATCAACGAACTTCCAAAGAATGTATACTTTGCAAATCAAGTAAAGTTCTTATCACCGTATTTTTTTTTTTTATTCAAATTGCTATATCACGAGATTATGCATAACACAATATTAATATTAGGTTGTGGAAAATGCATGCGCAACATTGGCAGTGTTGAATATCGTATTGAATTGTCCACGACTGGAAATCGGTCAAGAACTAAAGGAATTTAAAGAATTCACATGGGAGCTTCCACCAGCCGCAAGTGAAACATTTTAATGAATATGTTTTTATATAATTGGAAACCAAATTTTAAATGATTTCTCAATATTTTTAGACGCGTGGATTTGCAATCACAAATCACCCAAATTTTCGTCAAATTCACAATTCGATGTCAAGGCGAGTGATGTTTTATATAAGTGGTTCGTAATAGACTTCGATAATTAACTCATTACGTACACATATATACTAATTTTAATAAGACATCCTGAGGAAGCATTGGTCGTTGAAGAAGTGGTGATCACGAAAAAGGGAAGAGGGAAGAAAATCATTGATGAGGCCGTCGGTGAAGCATATCATTATATTGCTTATGTTCCTGTAGATGGAGAAGCATGGCAGTTAGATGGTTTATACCCGCATCCTGTTAGTTTAGGTGCGAATACCTATATGAAATACATTTTTATAGTATTATTGTTTGTTTTTTTTGATGTTATTCTGTGATTGTTTCATGTCAGGAAAGTATTCGAATGAAAAAAAATGGTACGAAGCAGCTCGTGGTGCGATCAATGAACGTATTAATGGGTAAGCACATTAAGTTTATTGTGTCTTAATTTAAAATATTAAATATTGATTATATTTTACAGATTTTTTGTGGAACAGATAGAATATGTTCTTCTAGCTATAACTAAAGATGAATTAGGTACCCATCAAGACAGAATCAAAGATTGTATGTACGTCAAAAGACTTGCAGAAAATAAATTAGATAAGCTCAATAGTTCTTGGAGAGAAGATGGCATTAAGGACGTGGGTATTGTTTATTTTATAAAGTTTTAACTGTCATTATCTTAATAACTTATTTACAATTTCTCTATAGATCGATCTGCCTTTCACCAAAGATGATGAAACAAGCATCATAAGTAGAGGAAATTATGTAACTGACTTCGAAAATTTGACGTCGTTTTACGATGACATTGAAAGGATCAAAGAATTACGAACAAAGATGATTAATACAATTCAATCTTTGCTTGAAGAAGTTGATATAGAAAAAAAGCGGAAAGAAGTAGTTTATCTAATTCTGTAAAAATAATTTTAATCTTTATTTCGTCAATATTCTTGTTAATATTACTACATTTTTTAGGTTGCAAAAGAACGAAGAACATTTGACTATGGTCCATTTTTTCGTGAGTTTATTTCAATCCTCCACGAGCGAGGCGAATTAAAAAAATTACTTGATGCAGCAGAGGATATGGACGAGAGGGATGAATATGTATAAAACTTTTTTTATTGATTATACATTAATTTGTTTTTTTGCCTTTTAATAAAGCTTAAATCCGTATTGGATTTCACAGACTTAATTAAATTTTTATATTTGCGAGATTATTTTATCATTCATTTTTATTTTATATTAAGGTGAGCTTGTTGTCTATGTTGTACATTTTGACTGTTTCAAGCCTTTTTTGCTTTATCCCAAATTTTAACTTATAAAGTATATTAAAAAGACAATTATACAAATACTGTATATAAAATTTAAGAAGGCTAGTATTGATATTTTTTAGTAAAAACAAAAATTTTTAATATTTTGAGTAAAGATATTTTGACAATTATTTAATAAAATTTTTTATTTAAATTTTATGAATTTATAAAATTCAAACAAAAAAATATTGAATTTGTTAGGTGGTTGTTGAGATATTTTTATTTAAAAGTTAAAGAAAACTTAAAATATTTATTAAAATAAAAGTTGTATTAATTTTTTAAAAATATTTTAATATTTAAATTGATGTAGTTTTTATTTGATTCTTATAGATTTATAAAATTTAAATAATTATTAAAGTTGATTAGATAATTATTAAGATATTTTTATTTAAAATTTTTAAAAAATGGTAGTTTTTATTTTGAATTTGTTTTTTAATTTTAACAGTTTTGTTTTACTTTTTTAAGTATTTAATATATATTTTTGTATGCAATTTAGTTTAAATTTTGGTATAATATAGAGGTATAATGATCTAATAAAATAAACAAGTTGTCAACTTTTAAGTAGTAGGTTTAAGGTTCAAATTTTACAAATAATAAATTTTGTAAATTATATTTGTGTTATAGTAACTGTTACTTGTTAATTAGTTGGATTTAGGCATTTGTAATCTTAGATACATCAAGTCAAATTCTATCTAATATTGAAAACTTAGAATATTTCTATAAAGTTAATATTATATATATAGAGAAATATAAAAAACCAATATAATATAAGATTTTAGTGTAAATTTACAATAAGATTATTAGACATAAGAGACTAAAAAACTAAGAAGATAAAAACTCATTTGAAAATTTTGAATAAAAAGTAATACAAACTTTCAATGATGTTATTGAACTGATAAAAAATTATAAAACACATTTAAAGAGAAAACTGAAATAAACATAATAACAAGATACATAGAAAAATATATAACTAATTAGGTTATCAAAATTATTAGAAAAAAAAAATATACAGTATAAGTATATTATACTAGGTTATCTGAATTGATAACCTGAAAAGTTCTGTCAGTTCTAAGTAGCAGTTAGTAGAAAATAATAAAAAAGATATCAGAAAGATAAATATTGAAATTTAGATAAATTTTATAAAAATATAATAATTTAATAATTAGTTCTGACTATAAGTGCTAGTTTAAGTCAAAGTAGTAGTAAATATAGGATACAAAAGATTCTGATAAGTTTAGTAAAAAATTTTTTTTTTGTATTAAAGATTATACTTCGTAACAATACTTTATTTACTTTTATTAGATTAGTTATTACAATTATTTTTATAAAGATAAAAGTATAATAGTTATATATGCAACTTTTAGTTGTCTATTTAAGTAGTCTGCCTTAAGGTTCTACACTAGATGTTATATTTATAATCTACTAGAAGATTATTTATTTAAATACTCTAATTATTTGCTCTATCATAATGTAACCCCAACTAATCCTTTGTATATACCTAATCAGTATACTGTCTGAACAGTATAGTAACTACCTTTTTTGTACTAGTTTCTAGGTTATTACACATTTCAAAGTACATTACTGCCAATAAGATAAACTATGATGCTTTGTACAGCTGTAAAAGCTAAGCATATAGTAATTGACTCTGTAGAAGACAATTTTGAAAGATCATTTATAACATCTTTAATCTTCTATGATCTTTATATATATTTTAACAAATTCTTTTTTCATTACAATTTACTACTTTTTTCTTATAGTCAAACTATTCAAACTTTAATTCAACATATTGATAAATATAATAACAACAAAACAGTATCCTGTATTATATTTTCTGTTAACTCATCTTATAATGAAACTCATATATATCTTTCTAATAACACTCTTCTATCAGATTATATTGTTATTACTTTATATTTTCTTCAATATTCTATAATCTTCTTCTCAAATTTAACTTCTTTAATTCTACTTCTATTTCATCTAATTTATTTTTTGATAACTATTTCTCAACCTCTAATCATAATTCTTCCTCATTATCATCAAATTCAACTCTACATCATCTTAATCTAACTATTGCTATACACAATGTTAAAGGCTTTAATAAACCTACTAAGAAAGAAGCATGACAGAATTATTGTCTCAATCATAACATATCCATTGCAAGCATTACAAAAACAAAAATCTCTAACAAATCTAACCTCTTTTTTTGCAACAATAACTTCTTTACTTATTATTGGTCTAACTCTTCTACCTCTATGGAAGGCACTGCTATTATGATTTACAACCATCTCAAACCTCATATTTACAGTGTTCATACTTATTCTAAAAATGCTATACTACTTGATATTTTCTTTAGAAGTAATATCAAGCTTCACATTGTTTCAATATACCTGTTATCAACTGATACTTCTATCTGCAACCAAACCCAAAATAAAGTAATTAACTGGATCCAACAAGCCTCTCAACTTCATATTATCCTATTATTCTTGGTGACTTCAATATACAGAACAATACTCACAACTTCTTTTCTAAATACAAACTTATTAACTTTCTTAATAATTTTAATATATATGATATTAGAGTTTACTTTAACAACAAACACTTTATTTAGTCTAACAATACTAGCAGTAGTCATATCAACTGCATCTGAACTGATCAATTTAATATACAATTTCTTTCTTACAGTTTTAACAACAGTCAAACTTCTATCTCTAGTAATTATCTAATTCTTTCCTCTATCTGGACATTTTTACATACTTATAACAAACCCTTATATAAACATACTGAAATTAACCACTGTATTTTCAACTACAAAGTTATATCTACAGAAAACTAGGAATCTTTTGCAGATATCTTATCTCAACAACTTCTATTACACAAAACTTCTACCAACAATGAAACTTATGAGGGTATTGAAACTACTTGGCACAAAATTCAATGCTCTATTATTTATTCTGCTACTCATACTATTTCTAACAAAGTCTCTCACAAACATAGCTACAACTATCAATACTTATCTTACAGTACTCTATTACACCTATCTCTCAAAAAACTTGATCATATTATTAAACTTGTTAAAAAACTTATTCAACATTCTAATACCTCCTATATTAATCAAAACATCTTACTAATTAACAAACAGTCACAATGTGACCTTCAATTACTTACCTCTACTAATTTAACCTTTATTCAAACTTGGCTTCAACATGCTCACTCAATTTGAAAACAACTTTTTTATACTCACCATCTTGAAAACTCTCTTTTACTTTGACAACAAATTAATCAAGCTACTGACAAAAGATGTGTTAACCTTACAACATATCCTACTTAGGCTATCAACAGCATTCTTAATTGTTACTACCAATCTGTTCACTTCACTAATATAAAATATTCTTAAGAGCTTATTACTGACCCACTAATTATTAAACAATATATTCAATTTCACTTTCAAAACTGAACTGCACACAAACCTATTAATCAAACTCTCTTTAATAATTTCTAGCAACACTACCTTTCACTTTCTCACATTAATCCAATTTGGTATTATTTTCTTAATTTCTCTATTACTACTGATGAACTTCTAAAAACTCTCTTTCAACTATCTAATAACAAAGTCTGTAGTCCTATAGACATTAGTATGAAATATTTAAATATATTAGTCCTCAATGCACTTCTGCTATTATTGCTTTTTTTAATCATTGCCTTTTTGAAAACATAATTCCCAAGCAATAGAAACATAGCTACATTTATTCTATCCCTAAATGAAACACCTTTTATGATGACCTTAACCTTACTCAACCTATTAGCCTTGTTGAACATATTCACAAGCTCTATATCAAAATTCTTACCAATCGACTTAGCTTTATATTTTCAACCCATTCAATTTTCTCACTTTTTAATTATGTTGCTCTCCTCAACAACAGTACTTTAATTCTTATCCATATTCTTAACAACCTTATTGAAGATGCTTCTTGCAATTATAAAGACATTTAGTTACTCTTATAAGATATGAATAAAGCCTATAACTCTGTCAACTTTACACTTTTTAAACATGTACTTTCTCACCTTTTACTTTTTTCATCTACTAACATTCTCTCTAACCTTCTCACCAATTATCATAATTAAGTTATAACTAATCATGACTTAATTTTATTCTATTCAGTTAACAATAGTATTGACCAAGATGAAACTATTATTTCTTTGTTATGACATATCTATTATGATTCACTTATCTTTTATATATACTCAAACACTTCTAGTTACAAATTACAATTCTTTTGAACAACTAACCTCAAACTTCAAACATCCAACTTATTACAAAAAAAATGCTCTATCTTGGCTTAAATAAATGATACTCTTTGGATTGCTTTATCACAATCTGAACTATTATACATATTATCTATAGCTAAATCCTTTTATGTTATAACCAATATTCAAGTCAACCTTTCAAAATTCATTCTGATTATCAACAATCCTTTACTTTATTATAGACCTATTTTTTATAATAACCATTTTTTTTCTCTATACTCTTCTAAAATCTCTTTTAAATTTTTAGATTGTTGGTTTACTTTAAACAACAAACAATTTAAATAAACAAAACTACTTATTTCTGAATCTTCTTAACTAATTTAAATCACTAAAATCAAACATATTACTGACTTACATGCTCACTATATTATTAATACAGTGATTATTCCTACTCTTAAATACTGACTTCAAAATATTGTAATTAATCAATCAACTTGTAACAAAATTTTTACTTAGCATATTGGCCTTGTCAAACTTAAAGCCAAACCTTATCATACAATACCTTCTAGTACCTTTTTACATTCACAAATTTACAACATCAAACATATTTGAAACATTCAACTACAACATCATATTCCTAATCTTCTTAAATGACTTAATAACTCTAACCTATTAGGCACATCTACTTGTATTCAAATCCAACAATTACAAAACAATCTTTGGTCTCTAATCAGCATCTTCTCTTATTTCAACCCAATTATTAATGGTCCTGACTGTCTAACTACAAACTTTAAAATTGTACACTTTATTAAACATATTGGTTGAACATTTTTAATCAATCCAATTTATAATATTCCTTACACTTTACATGATAGAACTATCTCTCTGGAATCTCTTCTTTTCACTTATTCTAAATACTCTGTTTTCAAAAAACAACTTAGATACTACAAACTTCTCTTTCTTGACCAACTTATTACTTATGATAATTTATATTTATTACATTGGTATCATATTTCTTCTAGACTAAACAAACTTCCTAAAGGTGTTATATCTCAATGGTTTACTATTCTTGAGAATATTATTACAAGTTATTTCTATTAATATTCATTATATAATCATTTTAACCTACCTCAATCAAACTAGTTTTCTTATACTACTGGCTACTTTAACTCTAATACCAAGCTCTGATTACTTACTGTTCTTAATAATCAAATTATTATCAGCAAGGCCAAAAGGCATAACAGCCCTACAGGCCTTACTCTTATCACTTACTAGCACTGTTTATTTTAGTCTCAGTTTACTAACCCTTATTCTATTCCTTCTTTTATTATTACTATATGACCTGAATACCATCTTAATTTCAATACAATCACTTATAAATGCACTATCTTTATTTCTACAAATTTGGCTACTAAATTCTTTGTCATATTAATTCTAACAAAACTCTTAACCTACATGCCAACTTCCTTGATATTGCATACTCTGTAGCTATTTGACATCCTTTATATATTCTATCTCCTTTTTCATTAACAATTAATCTACAACAATTATCTTGTATCTTTCAATCATTCCAATCTACTAACAGTTTACAGTCTATTGCTAATTCTAATTATAATCTAACTATTATCTTAATTTATACTGATGGTTCTGTTATTGAGCTTGGTACTTCTCAATGCTTTATGGGCATAAGCTGGGTTCAAGTTGATAACTTTACAACTACTTATTTAGTTCAAATACAAGTTAAACTTTGGCTATACTTTTTTAAAGCTAAAATTCTTGCTATTCTTTTAGCAATTATTACTGCTTTCAGAAATTGTTTTGTTCATATCTTTACTAACTCACAATATGTAATCTCTAAATATTACAGTATTTGCTTATTAGCTTCTAAACTTTCTTATATTTATACTCCATACTTTTTTATTTGGCAAACTCTTATTAACTTCATTAACTCATACAATATTTAGCTTACTTTTTACAAAGTTACTGCACATCAAGATGACCCATTTAATAATCTTACTGACCAGCTTGCTTATAGTTATCAAATACTACCTTTCTTAACATTTCTAAATAACAATACTTATAACTCTGCATATATTTTATTTATTGATCAATTTTCTATTGAAATTCCTATTCAACACTCTATTCATATTATCTGTCAAGCTCATATTATAACACTTTGAACATCTCAATATCTTTTTCAATAATGGTCTATCATTGCATCTAATATTAACTAAAAAGCCACTTGGCTTTACATTATAACAATCAAAAAGTCTCTAACTTTGCTTATAGTTTTTATTCCTCTATTCTAAAAACCTTTCATGTTAAAATTTTCTTAGATGAACTACCTGTTCCTCATACTCTTCACAAACATAACTCTTTTTACTTTTCTCTTTGCTACCAATGCAATTAAACTAGTTCTTTACTATACTGAACTCTTTGTCTTTCTACTCAAACAATTTATCACTTAATCTCTAATTCTCTTAATTGCATTTTAAATGCTACTGCTCTCAACATGTTTGCTAATTCTGTTTCTAATTTACATTAAGAAATTCTTATACTTAACAATTTTAAACTGCACAACTTTTCTTATATACTATTTCTTATTTCTACTTTATCTGGTTTAGGCTCTATTGACCTTGTTTCTACTATTTATATTACTTTTATTCCTTATCATATAGCTATCTTTCTTTTTATTAAATTTCTTCTTCATCTAAACTAACAAATATATAAACAATTATAGATCTTATATTGTATTTCATGTTCAGTACTGTCTTCAATTATATCTTCTATAAACTCAATTTATAATTCTCTTTCTAGCCTATTATTATCTTCTATCTTAATATCACAAATTATTACTAAAATTGATTTTTGAACTATCTAATAGATTAAATATTATACTTCTCTCTTATATATTATTACTAACATCTAAATCTAGGTGAGCCTTGGCTACTCTTGTAGGTTTAGGTTGCAAATTATATATCTGAGTTTTTATTCTTCATATGTAATTTAAAAACAAGCTTTTCTTTGTAAAAACTTCAATTGAATTTCAATAAAGTTAAAGCATGGCCTTATTGTTAATATTAAAAAAAAAAAAATGAAAAAAGAAATTGTTATATCTTAAGAAATATCAATTCAATTATTTTGAAATTTTATATGCTAATAGAACAATGGTGTTTCTTCAAGTTTACTTAAAGGCTCAAGAGAGGTTTAGAAGCAAAAAAATAATTCGCAAAAAATGAATTGTTGAAAATTTTCTTTTTTAGAGTCTGATACCTATCAGTTAATCCATCACCATCAGCAAAAAAATCTGATTGAAAAATCACTATTAGCAAATGAATCATTGTTATTAGCATATTTTTCTAAAATCATTAATTAATTTTTACTAATACCCTTTAGAATTTCAAAAAACATAACTTTTGTACAATCAAATTTGATAATTTGCTAATTTCTGACATTAGGAAATCAGCACTCAATGAGAAAATTTAAATGGTTTCCTTTTTTGGTCATTGAAAGTTATATGTTAATGATTAGTCATGTGACTTAATGTATTTGTATAGGTTAACTGTAACATTCAGTATTAACCTACATATATAAAATGTAATATAAAACAAATAAAATAAAAAATTTAAACTTTAACTTGTTAAAATGATATACTTCATTGTTTGCAATATGTCATCTATTTGATAGTAACATTAATAGGCATGTTCTTCTACAAATAACATTTTGATAAATTTTCATATTAATTTAAATGTTTAGTAAATAATTGGTTTATTATTAAAAAATCTTTTGATTCTAAAGATATAAATAAAGGTTTAATTAAAATATTTTTGTTAAATTGTATGTTTTTTGATTAATATTTTTATATACTATTTTTTTGTTAGAGCACATCTCAAATGTGATCTTGAAGAGATGCATATCAAAAAAAAAGATTTGAAAATTTGCTAAATATTTTTGGCTTTTGTAGAGAACTCATATTAGTATATTGAGAAATAAGTTATGAATTAGCATTTTTTAAAAGTTTATACAAATATTATAAACTTACTTGTTTTTTATTGAAAGACAGTAAGATAAATTATTACCTGCATGTTGGTGAAGTTGTAACTTTAGTTGCTAAGAAGGATGGTAAAGGTGTTAAAAGTTTTATGATTTTATAATTAATTTTTAGCTATAAAAAGAATAATTAATGTTTTATTTTTCTTATTATTGATAAATTTGAATATACAAATTAAATAAAGTTAGAATGCCTAGTTTATAACTTTAAAATACACAAAAGATCTGTTCTATAAGTAAAGTTAATACAAACAATATAGCACATTTTATTCATTATTGTAATAGTAAATGCATTAGCAATAGTAACTATAATTTTGAAAATAAGTTATATATAAAAAGTATATATTTCTTTAAAGCTGTATAATTTATCATCTAGTTTAATTAATGATTACAAAATATATCTTCTATTACTGTATTAAAAAGATCAAATAAAGTATTTTTTTTCTTTTACTAGCTTTTTAAGTATATAGATTTCTATTATTATTATCAGAATTAAGTTGAACTGGTTAATGATCAACTTTAACCTGATCGATTTAACTAATATTATGTATATTGTATAATTAATAGAGTAGACTTTTAATTATATCAGTTTGAAAAGATCCTGATTACTATATAAAGTACTGTAGCAGATAAATCAGAAGATCACAGATAATTACAGATATTATTATAGCTATATAAAAAATTTTTGTATAGTATTATTTAACTTTTAACATTTTTTTATATTTACTAATAGTGGTCTATACAAGATTGAACTACAGTCAGACCTCTCTATAATCACCTCCTTTATAGTCACATTTACTTATAATCACATAAATTTTTAAAACCAACTTATATAGCATTTATAAAATTTAACTGCCATATAAGCACAAACTTCCTATAAGCACCAAATTCTTAAACCAAGAATGTGATTATAAAGAGGTTTGACTGTATTTTCTATTTTTATAATAATGAAATAGTTAGACTTATACATATTTTTATTATTTAATTGTTTTATTTAACTATTCTAGTTGTTTTTCTAATTTTCTTTTTCCTTATCATTCTTTTGTTATTAAGAAATTCTGAAATTTTAGCACTTTTATTATATTGAAAACTGTAGCATCTTTAAAGTTGATTCTTTTTACAATATATGTATATAACAATAGTTTTGCAGCATAATTGTAGATGTTATCACTAATAGAGCTTTTTATTAGCAAATAGTTTTTTTATAAAGCTTCCAATAATAACATATCAGTATGTTACTTTATTTTTGTAATATATTTTTTTGTTAAAAATTAACTATATACTATAAAAATAAGAAGTATAAATCAATTTTTGTTTCAGTTCTTCATAACTGTCTTTGATTGTTTTTGATTATGATAAGAAAATTATATTAATGCAATTCTTTTTTCAGATTTTTGGTCTTTAATATTAATTTAATTTGATAATATATAGTAAATATGTTTTTATTTTAATTTTTATCTTAGTTTTATTTATAATTAATTGAACTTTATTTTTTATTATACTTTTATTACATTTTGACTAATTTTACTTGAATCTTCTAAATTAATTTCAATTATATGCCAAATTATATATATAATTAGCACTTCTTACAGATAGGTAACTAATTCTTGTTATAAAGATTTCTTTTTATTTTTTTTAGTATTTTTACTAACAATTTTATTAATTTTAGGTTTTTCTGACTATTTTTTTTTTGGCATTAAAAATTTTACCTTTAATACATTGAATGTTTTGTTATAGAAATAAAATTTATAATTATTTTAGTTTAGTTTTTATTTAAGCCTTGTGTTTTTTTAGCATTGTTTGTATTAGACTTCTTTTTATATTTTTTATCTAATACAAATATATACTAACTAAATTTTTCTGACTAAATTCTAATAGTAGTAAGGCTACAATCAAGAAGTAAAAAGACTTGGCTAAGTAATTAAGATCAATTAAAGAAGCCTATGATCAAGGAGTGAAAAACTTGGTCTGAGTAATTGAAATTATTTAGAGCTTTGAATTATATTATGAGTTTTTTAATAAATATATTTATAACTTAATATTAGTCAATCTTATTATTCTGATAGTATTATCAGTTTATAATACTAATAGTTATTTTACTACTATTACTTCTAACTTATTTGTTGAAAAGATTTTTAGAGACATGTACATCTTACTCAGAATCATCAACAAAATTTGGCAGTTATGTGATATTGATAAAAATTCATTAAGTTAGAGATAGTATTTATGTTTGAATAGAATTTTAGAAGTTCTAATAGCAAAATTTCTTAAAAAAACTTTTTGTTAATATGCAAATAGTGATATCTTATACTAATTTTTAAGAAATAAGCAATTTTTAATAAAACAAATATTTGTTTTAAACTTTTCTGATCATGTTATTTTACTAAATTATAATTAACAATTGTAAAATTTTGTTGATTATTATGTAACTGCAGAATTTTGTTAGCAATTCTAAGGTAGTTAGACAAGCACTTAGTTAGATGCTGAACTCTAACTAAGTTGAGAATTAAGAGCCAAAAAGCTATCTTTATTGAAGGTAAGTTTAAGTCACTTATATATATTTTTTTATATAAAAATAGATGCTATCTTTTTTATCTATTTTATTAACTCAATAATATTTTTTAATGCTGTTTATTTGACAATATTTTTTAATACTAGTTTGTTTATTGCTTTCATTATATTTGTTTAATCTAATTGCTATTTGGTTTTAAAATTTGAGTTTAATAAGTAAGTTTATTTTAATTTGATCATTTTAGAACTAGCTAAGTTATTTATAATATTTTTTCTTACTAAGACATATATATTTATTATTTCATTTTTGCAATTATGAATTTTTGAATATACTTTCTATAATATATTACTTTTTTAATTGTTTGAGTTTTGGAGTATACTGTATATATTTACTCATTTTCATATTTAATTTTGGGTACATGTTCAATCATTAATTATACTGTGTTGTGTTATAGTTTATGTTTTCTGAATTATAGTTTTAAAGCTTTTTGTGAAAAATAAATTTGCATTAATATAGTAAGCAAACTTAATTAAATTTTAGATTTGTAAATTTATTTGAATATTTAAATTTAAAATTAGATATTATTTTATAGTTTTAATTTATATATTTTATTTATTTTATTTTATTATAATTTAATAATAAATATTTATAAATAATTATAAATTATTGTAATTTTAATATTATATAATATCTAAATTATTATAAATTTGGCATTAATTAGTTAATAAGTTATTATAATATTATTACTAAGTAGTATAAATGTTAATACTAAATAAAATATAAATAATTTAATTTTAATAATAAATATTTTATATTTTGATATTAAGTATTAATAATTTAATGAATTGGATTTACTAATTTGTACTAGAACTAGTACATTTTATAAAACTTATAAAACTACTAATATTTAATAAAATTAAACAATTTTAATATTTTTTTTTTATTTATTTATCCCTGATGTTAATACCTAAAGGCATGTGTGGCACTTTTTTATTAGAATTAAATTATTAAGAATATTGTATACATTTATATATATTTTTCATTTTTTAGGAACAGTTTTTTGGATTGTGATACAGAGTATGTATGTCTTTGCAGAGACATTTAATTACTATTAGAGGTAGGATTCTTCTTGAAAGGTTGCTGTCTTCTTATTTAAAAGAGGTGTAAATGCACCATATTTCATAAATTATGTTTGTGCGCAACTAGGGAGTAGCTTGTTTGCTTTCATTATTTATATGTTTGTTGCTGTAAAAATTTCTTTTATAGAGATCAGAGGAGTCTTAGCTTGGTTAGTTTTTAGAAGACCATAGGCCTGTTTTTATATTTCTTTGCTAAGTTTGCATTTAAGTGCCAAGTGCTCAGTGGTTTGTAGCTTATTGTCACATTAGGAGCAGTTTTCTGTAATAGAAGAGCTTATATGCTGTAGCCAGTATCCTAGTGATAAAGCTTTATGAAAAAGGTGTCATAAAATGTTCTTTTTTTTGTTAGTTGTTTTCTTATCCAGCATTCAGTTAGGGTGTTGGCTAGGATTAGGTGACTCTGATGTCAGCCTTTTTCTTAGAATTTCAATGATTTTCTTGACTAAAAGTTCTTCTTTGTTAAGTTTTTCATTTCAATATCTTTGAGCTCCCAAGGCCAGTTTGTTGTTGCAGTAACTTTGCCTTTGGCCTTTTTTCAAGCTAGCAAGTATGGTTTCCATTCTTTTGGCTAGGCTTTTGATCTAATGATGTCTGTTTTTAATGCCTGGTTTATTGATATGTTTCTTTTTTCAAGTAAGATTTCTGTAATTTTTTCTCTTTCATATTTGGCCCATGTAAAGTTACTAATGAGAAGTTTTTTCTATACTGAGATTAGTTTAGCATCTAGCATATCTCTTACTATTAGGGCTTAAAGGCCATTTTGTTCAAGTAATTGTTGGAATATAGAGTATCTAGGCAGCATTCTAAAATTGTTTTTAATTCAAAATGTTATAAGTCTGTTGATTTCTGCAATTTGTTTTTTACTTGGTAGAGTTAGGTATGCTACATACCATATTTGTGAAAGTATAAGTGCCTTAGCTAAAAGGATTTTTCCTCTAAAAGAAAGATTTCAATTAGATGATTTTTCTAGTATCTTTTTTATCCTAGTGATTGTTGTTGTTCATAAGTCTTTTTAGAAATGCCTTTTGTTTTTTTTTTTGTTTTTTTTTTATAATATTAATGGTGAAGCCATGGCTCTATCTTTATTGAATATTTAATTGAGATTTTATATAAAGTACAATTCTGCTTTTAAAATATTATAGAAAGAATAAAAGCTTAGACTAATTTATCTGCGACCTAAACCAACCAGAGTGGCCAAGACTCACCTAGATTTTAGTGTTAGTAATTATGTATAGAGGATTAGTTTGATAATTAATCCATTGGATATACCAAGAGTTTATTTTTAATCTAATAGAATTAAGTGAAAGGGAATGTGATGAAAGTGAGACAGCATTTAAAGGTGAAATGCTTTTTGTGTTTACTTCATATTTAAAAATTGTTAGTGTTTCCTGTTCTGTAGTTTTAGTAAATTGGAATTCATCTTTAAGTTTGATCCTGCAAGCTGTATTTGTAAGAGGCACTAATTTGGTTTTGTTTTTGTTGATTTTTGCATTAGAGGCAGTTTGTAGGTTTCAAAAAGTTGCATAATGTTTATCCAGTCTGATAATAAGCTTATTCCTATTGTTAAGTCATCTGCATAAGCTGACAGTTTAAAGAACTAGTTTTTTAAGAGAATTCCTTAAATGTTTCTTTCTAGTTGTATAAATAGTAGTTCAAATGCAAGTATATATAGTAGAAGGGAGAGTAAATCCTCTTGTCATACTTCTCTTTCTACTCTAAAAGGTTCAAATAGGACATTGGTTTCCATAATATGTGCTATTTGGTTTAAAAAGAGGTTGGTTACCAAGTTGGTTATTTTTTTATCAAAGTTTATTTTTCTTAGAACCAGGTTTAGAAAGTTATGGTTCACTCTGTCGAAAGTTTTTTGCTGATCTACTAAAAGCATCTAGTGCTATTTGGAGCTGTCTGATTGGTTTCTTAATGTGATAATTATGTTCAAGGCTGTATCTGTTATTGATTTTCCAGAAACAAATCCTTGTTGGTGATTGGAGATAATTTTCTTGCAGATTATATTAAGCCTGTTTGCTATAATTTTCATAAAAATTTTAGCATCACAATTTACTAGTGAGATTGGATGCCAGTTGTTTAAGTCTTTTAAGTTTTCTGACTTTTTTGGAATTAGTATGATTATATTGAATTAGATAAACAACCAGTATTTAATACTTGATTGAACAACTTTTCAAGAACTGGTGCTATTTCTGATAATGTAAATTTGTAGAATTCATAAGTTAGCCCATCAATGCCAGGTAACTTGTTATTAGGAAGGCTTTGTATTGCTTGGATTATTTCTTTCTGTGAAATTCTTTTAACTAAGTTGTTATTTTGGTCCTGTGGTACTTGAAGAAGACTTTCAGTAATCTTTTTTACTGTCTTAAGATTTATGTCTTCTTTTTTGTAGATTTTCATATATTGGTTTTTAATATATGTAAGTATATTTTCATTTTCTAAACTTAAAGTTTTAGGTATTTTGATTCTAGACTGGGCACTTTGTAACTTTCTTGCTTTGTATCTTGAGAAGAAGTATTTTGTTGACTTTTCTTCATTTTTGATCCATTTTGTCTTTAACTAAATTAACTATAACTCAGCTATCTTAGTTAGTTCCTCTTGTATTTGAAGATTAAGTTCTTCTATGTTTTTATTAAAGTGTTCTTTCGAGAAGTCTGCTACAAGCTTTTTACTTAGCTTTGTAATGTCTTTGTTTAGCCTTGCTATTTTGTTTTCAGAGACTTTGGGTTTTCGAAAGGCTCTAATGATTAATTGTATGTAGATTTTACATAGGTTTCAGTTTTCTGCTAAGCCAGCATCCTGAATTTCCTTTAGTATCTCTTTTTTTAGTAATTCGTTTTTAAAAAATTTTTTATTGAACTTTTAGACTAAAGGCTGTTTAGATTTTTGTTTAAATTCCAGTATGCATTTTACTAGAAAGTGGTCTGAATTACCAAAGTGCATGCTAACTTCTGATATAAGGTGATTATGATTCTCATCTATAAAAATATGTTCAAACATGTAGTTATTGAATGATTATTTTGTGTTTTCTGAAAAAAAAGTTAGAAAGGGCTTGGTGCTTGATGTTTCTGCTATGTTAATAAATTCTTTTGTTAGGTTGGAGAGCTAGGTATAGTTGAGTCATGTTGGGCTGTTGCTTGACTTATTCTGTTATTTTTGGGATTAAGATTAACATTAAAGTCTTCTGCTATAATATTTATATTGTTTTTTTTGATTTGAGGTTTCCAGTTATTAAAAAAAGTTATTCTGTCACTAATGTTTGGTGGTGCATAGATGTTTGTTGTTTTAAAGGACTATCCTTTAAATACAAAGTCTATTGTTATTATTTTTTTTCATAGCTTATTTGAATGTTTTTAAATTCAATATCTTTGCTTTTTGCTAGAATTGCTGTTTTTTTAGTTCAGATTGAATTGTAAATTCATTGTTGTTTGAGGAATTTTTGTGTTTTTTTATTATTAAGGTTAGTTTCCTAAAGCATTATTATGTCTAGTTTATATGATTTTAAGAGAGTTAGTAAGTTTTGTTGTTTTTCTTTGTCATTAAGTCCTTTTACATTTAGTGTTGCTATTTTTAATTTGGTTTTTTGAGTTATAAATTATATGAGATTATTGGATCCCTTAAATTAGAAGTGGTTTGCTTCTCTATGAGTTTTTTGTATAGAGATGATCTTGTTTCATCTTTCTTAGATATTCTGTTTCCTTTCTTGGTTTTTCTGTTAATGACTATGATAAAGCCATCTGTTTCTTTATTTTTGTCAGAAGGAGAAGCTGCTTTGGGGATGCGACTTGCAGATGGATGTAGTGTTCTATAGCTATAAATAGCAAGTTCATTTCTTGATAGCATTTTTGTATCTGGTAAGAGATCTTCTTAGGTTGTCACTTGTATTTGTTCATCTGAGCTGTTATTTGTTGTAGCTAATTCTGCTGAAACTGAAAGCTGAAGGTTTTGCTAATAGCTAGGATCAGTTTTCTCTAAGGCCATATGTGCATCATCTTTTGTATTATTTTGTTCTTGCTGCTTAGAGTTTGCTAATGATAGAAGTTCTTCATTGCTCTGTTTAGTACTTTCTGGAGTCTTATTTAATTCCTGAAAGTCATTTGAGAGTCTTCTATTATGTTTGTCTTCTTTGTATTGTTAGTAGCTAATTCATAGATTTACTGAGTTCTGAAATTGCTGGCATTCTTTTTTAATATGGCCTTCTTTTTTACAGAAGTAGCACATCTTAGGTGCTGATTTCCATTCTGTTGTGACCTTATTGTTTTACAGATGTGTAAAATGAGGTATTTTGCTTTCTAGATTAGGATCATCTGAGTTCTCAAAGATTATAATCTATTGGTCCATAAGGTAAGATGTTCCTTTGATCAGTAGGGGCTTGATTGATGTGATTCTGCCTACAAACTCGAAGGCTTCTTTTATAGCATCTGATATTGCTTTTTTGTTACCTAGTGGAACATTTCTGATCTTAACTAGAAGAAATGATTTTCTTGAATCTGTAAGAATAAAGCCGAAGTAGGTTCTACCAAAGATATTAATACCCTTGATAGCATAGTGTTTTAATTTGTCTTTGTTTTTGAACACAATTTCCAAATGTGTGTATGTTCCTTTCGTAAAGTGTTGTTTTGCTGCTATGACATTCTCTTTAAGGTTTTTGAATAATAAGATCATAATTTTATTGAAAGAGCTATATATGCCTTGGATGTCTATCATTAGAGCATTTTCATTTTTTGATCTAATTTGGCTTCTGGGCATGAAGGTGAAGTAGGTAGACTGTCCTTTTTTTAATTTTGGAAAGAAACTAGATCACTGTTTAGTTAGTGTCTTTTTTGGACCTTTTTGTCTGTTGCTGTCTTTTTGTAAGTCATTGTAAAGGTTAGTTTTATGTGCTTCGCTTAACAAACTGCTACTTTGTAAGTTTTCTATTATGTCTAGCTTCTGTTCTGTTGTATTTTCAGTTTCCTCTAAGTTGTCTAATATTACCTATTTCTTAGACATGTTGTTTGTTGTTATGTTTATAGTATCTTTGGATGTGTTATTCTTGTTTACTTTTTGGTCTTAAGTAGCTTTTGTTTTTTCTATTTTTAGTTCAACTTGTTTGTCCCAGCTTGTTGGGTTTTCACTAAAGATTTCTTTTAGTACCTGCTTTTCTTTTTGTTTATATTTAGTAGTTTCTTCTATATCAGTCATCAAGCTTAAAGAGCTTGATATGTTTTCTTTGTTTTTCTTTACTTTTTTTTCTGCCACTTGTTGATGCCATTTTTTTTGTTGTTTTTACACTTTTTGTGTATTGAAATTCTGTAAAGAATCTTTTTTTTGGAACAAGGGCAAAGGCCCTTGTTTTAGTAAATACTTTAGCTAGTTTTGTCTTGTTGTTTGCTCTTATTTTTAACAAAAAGGTTACTCTACTCCAAAACTCGTGTGTTCAGGAGAGAGTGTATACAGATCTCCAATTTTAATATTTTAAAATTACTATATATTACTTTATTTAAAAATATAAATTTTATTTTTATTTATAATATATATAATAAAATATAACAAATTTAAAATCTGGTAATATTGTGCAAATTTTGATATACTAGAACTAGTACATTATTGAATGCAGTTAAATAATTTACTACAAAAAAAAATTCAGATTTGTTTTTAAAATATAATAAAGCAAATCCTAGACAACAAATAAAAAAAATTTTAATCTTGTTATATTTATAATATATAATATATAAATATGCTAGGCCCAACAATCTAAGCACATTTTTTTTAAATTTATATAGTTACAACAGGTAGTTGTATATTTTTAACATCTTGTACAATAATATTAAACTATTGACTTTTAAAATGTTTAGTTACTAGATTACTATTAAGACTAATAAGATTATGCTTATAATTATCTGAATTTTGTTTATTTTTTTTTTAGTTTAATTAGTAATTAATGTACTAGAATAGTAATCAAAGATCAATTTGGTTAATTGTTTATAAAAATCAATATGCTTTATATTTTGCTTATTTGTGATCAAATAAAAAACTGTTGGCCTCTGTAACTGAAAGATAAAGAGCAAAAATATGATCTATAGAGTGTTTGAATATAAGAATATCTTGATAAAAAAGTATTATTATACAAATTATTAAAAATATATATAACTAATCTAAATTCATTAATTCATCTCTTCTCAATGATCACTTAAACCAAACTAGTACCAAAACAGTTTGAAGAGTTATGCTTTTAAGACAATGATATCTTTGATTCTGTTTAGATATATAAAGCAGATTGTTGCTAATGAACTAGAAGTACGTGAAAAAACCGAGATGCGGGTGACTCTTCTGGTAGTTTGTGTTGAGATCAAGCCTTGTCTGTTAGTGGACTCCCCAACACGTTTAGTACCCAAACCAGAAGGATATTCTGGAAACAATAGAGAAAAACTCTGGTTAAAGATTATCAAAAGCTTGAAAACAAACAAACAACTGGAAACACTTTCTTTGGTTTGGCTTTTCACATATCACCTTCTCTACCTATTTTATTTTTCTTACTCAAAAGTAGAGAAATTGGCTCCCCTTCTACAAAAGATCGGCATTGTTTACTACTTCCTTTTTCAGACAGTTACATGTTGTGACATAATGTAATAGGAATACAACAATCATGTGTATGGCCTAACATATGGTGTAATGAAGAAATGAAGAAGGATTTAAGTTTAAGTTGAAGGATTATAGCAAATTAAAGATATATAGTAATTCCTAAAATTATGTATATAAAATTTTTACCTCTCTAGCACAGGTTAAAGTGTAGTTAGATCCTTAGCACAGGTTTAAAGTGTTAGTGTCCTAAATAGTCATGAATAAGGTGTACTCCCTGACACTTTTTTTTTCTTTTCTTTTTTCTTTCTGTATCCCTTTTAGTTTAGTTTAGTTTAGTGTTTTTTTTTTTTTTTTCACTTCTCTACGAAAAAGTGTTATCAGATTGGTAATACTATATTGTAGGGTGGTGGTTGGATGAGCCCCTCAGATCCCCTTTTTTCTTTAGAAATTAGGCAACTGGTGTGGCAGATCACTTGTAAGTGCTCATAGAAGTAACTGTGAAATGTCGACTCAGCACATTAAGTCTAAAAATGTTTGTGTATATAAACAGAAATCTTAATAAAGAGTATCGGCAAGACTGCCAAAGTGAAAAAAAAAAAAAATATGGTTACTATTAGTATTGTTAGACCAAATAAAATATTTGTTGTTAAAGTGAACTCTGATATTTATATATTGGAATGATTAAAGAAATTAATAAGTTTATATTTGAAAGAAGAACTATAAGTATAATTTTGTATATTAAAATTATCAAGAATAATAGAATAAAAATAAAGTTGAAAGGCTTATTAAATCTAGTTGATTACTGTGTTTTAAGTTTGGTTATGAGTAGCTGTATCAGTAGATAAAAGATATACTAAGATGATATAGTGTTTAACATTGTTTTAAAAAAAATATCAAGTGCTATAGCACCTTCTAAGTAAGTATAAATATTATAAATATGAAGTTTAAGATAATTACAAATTATAATAGCTGTTTTTTTTATAAAAATAGAAGAATTAGACCAGTAATAAGTAAAAAGATTATTATTACAAAAGAAAAGATTAGTTTTGTCAGAAATTTTTGTTTTAGTAATGCTAATAATAAATATATCATTATTAAAACAATAGTCTTGTTAGGTTTTCTTTTTGTTGATTTATTAAAGCCTCTAATATTGTATATAACAATAATTAAGTTAAGATAATAAAAACTTAAATCAAAAAAAAGTAAAAAGAAACTACAGTTAATAATAATTGAGGAATTATTATTAAAAAGTAGGTTAGATAAAATAGGAATAAAGTTAAAAAATTTGGATCTGAAAAAAAATTATAAAATAAAGAAAGAGAATAGAGAAAAATAATAATATAATTAGATAGAAGAAAGTTATTAAAAAGATAAATATAAGTTTTATAATAGGATAAGTTAACAAAAAATATAATACTAGATACAGTTTTATTATTGTTATATTTGTTAATATGTTAAATTAAAGTTTAAATAGTTTAACTATAAGAGAGAAGTAATAAATTGTAATAAAGAAGAAATTTGTTAAAGTATGTATAAAGATTATAAGAAACTAAAGATATTGAAAATAATCTTACAAGGTTGTCTTCTATAGAATTGATTACTATATGCTTGGCTTTTACAGCTGTGCAAGATACTATAAAATGCTCTATATATTGAATCTAACTGTCATTATTCTGGTCTTCTACATAAATAGACTTGCCTACCTGTCTATTTATATTCTTCTTCTTATTAATAACAATAGTTGTATCTTTTAATAAGATAATAACTACTTTGATATGAATTGTAAAAAACAAAGAACTTAAAAAGAAGATTGTAAAAAAAGTAAATTAAAGATTAAAACTAATTAGAAGTCAAGATTAAATTTTTTTGTTAAAAATTTTTCAGCTATCAGATAAACAGTATTTTTAAAATATTTAACAATTTGTAAGTAAATAGATTTTTGATTTTTGACAACATCAAAGTAGGCAATAATTTAGAAAAGAAATTTGATATTAATGTTGTTTTCTGTAAAAAAATTGATTGCTTTTTTTTTGAAAAGAGACTGTATGTTGTAATTTTTAGTAGCAGTTTGATAGTATAAGAAAAGGTAGCAATAAAAGTAGTAATTATAGCAATTTTTTTTTTTTTAACCTTAAGCAGTTATGCTAGTACTTTATTAAGATTTTTGAAACTATATATATTTATAATTATATAGAATTTTCTCAATACCTAAGTCTAGCATCATTCAGCCACCCAATTGGTAACTAAGTGCAACTTGCTGCACTATCTTAGTTAGAAATAAACTGCTTGTCTAACTACTTAAAGCTATATCAGAAGAGTCTTTCTCCTTCT
Source organism: Cetraspora pellucida (assembly GCA_910591915.1). Lineage (NCBI taxonomy): Eukaryota > Fungi > Glomeromycota > Glomeromycetes > Diversisporales > Gigasporaceae > Cetraspora > Cetraspora pellucida. Next base: position 26,090 of record CAJVQA010000683.1, read on the forward strand.
GTGACAAGCATATTAATTGTCTTCCAAGCTTTTTTTTTATTTGATTCAATTTTTTTGCTTTATTTTCTTTATTTTCTTTCTTTGCCAACTTGTCTTTCTTTGTTTTTTTCTTTAATTTTCTTCTTATTCACACATCTTTCTTCATTTTGCTTGTTATATTGATTTTTTTTTCTATTTCTGCACTTTTTAACATCAGACTTTCCATATCTGATTATAAAATATATTTTATACTGTTCTTGTTACTATATCTATGTATTTTTGTATCATTTGTCTACTTAGAATCTGTTCAAGCCTTTTTCCAACCTCTGTCATGATTAGTCCTTTTATTATTAACCTTCTGTTTATAATTTCTTTTACTTCTGTTTTCTTAAATAATGCTTCATATAGAACTAGAGATGTAATTTTGTTTTTTTCACTTTTCTTAAAACTGTTTCATATTATTGCTGTTGCTACTTTTTAGATCTTCTTCTATAAGCTTTTTTGTTCATTGCAGCTTGCTAAGTATGCTTGAGTTTTCTTTTCATCTTTTTAACAAACTTGGCAGTCTGTTACTATATATATCTCTGGTCTTTTTCTATTTAATTCTTCTAGTATTAGTAAACTATCCATTATGCATTTGATCACTATTGTTCTTCTAGTACTAAGTTTTCTTGTTGTATAGTGTACACCTTTTGTTTAGTTCATTTCTTTCTAAAAACTTAACCAATTATGTTGCATCTTCTCTGTTTCTAGTTCTAATGTTCAGATTGGGTTTGTTTCTCTCCAACTAGCTCCAATTCTGACATTTGTCACTATTTTGCAAAAAAGTCTTGTTAGTATATTAACCTTTTTGTTTTTTCATTCCAAGTGGTACTCTATTCTCTTATACTTGACCTTCTCTGCAGATATTGTTTTATTATATGCTGCTTCTTTCTTTGCAAATATATTTGCTCTATTATTCTATTTGTTATTACTGTGACTTTTAACTTTAATTAGTTCTATTTTGATGTTTTTGCTTTTGACTAGATCTATAATGTTTATTAGCCACATTACAGTTTTCTTTTTTAGAACTTTAACATCCTCTATGTCTTGAATTGCTCTGCTAATGTTTCTTAATACTGCTAAGCTGTCTGTATATACTTCTATAGCTTTTTTTTCTGGTACTGTTAAAATTGCTAACTATATTGCTAGTTCAGCTGTTATTACCAAAGGCCAACCTTCGAGTCTTAATGCTGTCTCTTCTTCTAGCAATTTTTTCTATTTCCAACTTGTACTCAGCCTATATTCATCTTTTCTAGACTATTTTTACTTCTTTCTTTAAATAATGCACTGTCTATATAAAAGGTATATTTGTCTTTGTTTCTCATTATGTTTTTCATAAGAGCTTCTATTAGGTAAGTTGTAATCTTCTTGAATTTTTGTTTTTTAATTAATTCTATCTTTTATTCTTTTATCTGTTCTAACCTAGTTAATCTTCTTTTCTTTTCTCTCTATTCTCTTATTGATCTATTTTTTAGCATTTATTTTACTATTGCATTGATCTTGTTATTGTTTTTTTCTATTAGTGTTTTTGGAATTGCTTTAATAATGTTGCTTCATCTTATTTATTTTTTGCATATGTTTGTTGTTTGTTCTAATCTACTTTTACAACCTTTGCATTTTTTTATTTTGGTAAATGTCTTGCCTTCTACTTCTTGCAGTAACCAATGCTCCATTAAAATCTTTTTTCTTTTCTTCTTTAGTATCTTGCTAAAATGCTGGTCATGCTTCAGTTCATAAACAATCCACTCTTTTTTTCTTCTATCTTCTGATATCATCATCTAGTTAATCATCAATGTTTAAATATTATAATCACTAATTTTGTAATAGTCATATATTTTTTTATATGTTTATATTATTAACACTTTTCCTTTTATTTCACTAATCTATTTGGCTTTCTTTCCTTTGCATAACAGCCCTTGGAAGCTTTTAAGCTGTCTTCATGTGATTAGATTCTCATCTTTCACATCTATAAGCTAGTTCAGATATAACAAACCTCATTTGTTTATTGTACAACTATTTGCTGTTCAGGTTTTGGTTTTGATTAGATCTCTTATTTTTATTTCATGTCTATATACTTTTTATAAGCAATTTTCTGCTTTAATGCTTATTTCTATTTTTTTGCTTTGGCTATTGTCCAACAAGCTAGATTATATCTCCAAAACTTTGTTTCTTCTGGTCTTCTTTCAGTGTTCTATATATCTTTTGTTAAGTCTGCTTTTTGACATCCTTGAGTTATTCTGAATCTTGTTAAATCATTTAGGCTATATTTCCTATTAAGTCTTATAAATAAACTATTTATTTGCTTTATTATTATCTTTTGGCTTAGTGATTTACAGTTTTCTAAATCTTTGTGCTCCATTATGCAGTTATTTGTAGTTTTCATCATATTGCACTTATGTTTTGCCAAACAGATTATTAGTTGATGAATCTTATTAATCATTTTTTCTAACATTCTTATTAACTGTAAAAGATAGTCTAACTTTGAGATTATTACTGTATTGTTTATATATGTGATTTGGCTCATTGTTATTTTTTGTATCTGAGATTTTTAACTGTTTGGCTGACTATTTCTTTAGCTTTTTTGCAAACTAGTGACTTTCTTATTTTACTGTTTAGCCAAATTCTTAGTGATCTTATAATTTTGTTTTTTGGCTTTTCTGTTATTTTGCTTTGTCTAAAAATAATTTCTTTGTCTTCTTTTCTCTGTCTAGAATTTATTACTATAAGCTTTGACTTATCTTTATTTATTTTAATATCATTGGCTTTAAAAAATTCCTCTGCAATTTTAAAAATTTTCAACAGTTGTTTCTTGCTATTTGCAATTTATGTTGTATCATCTGCATATGTGATTGCTGCTTGTTTATATTTTGTGATACAATTAATAACTGTATTTTTAAATATTTTTTGCTCTACTATGTAGTCTAGTGATTTATCTTTTTGAATCTTTTTTAATAATGAATTGTAGAAAAGCTGCCAAATTAGTAAAAAAATTACTTTCTTCTAGTCTATTTTATCTCTTGCAGTTATCTCTTCTGTTAAACTATAAGCTGTGATCACCTTAGATTAATAATATATTTTACTGTTTTTTGTAGTAACTTGACTCTTTTTAGCATCTACTCTAAGCTTTTCAGAAGAACTGAGTTAAATGCCTTCTTCATATCTTCAAAAGTATCCATATTTCTTTATTCTTCTCTTGTACTTCTTTCATTATTATATTTAGCAAGTATATTGGTTGTTCTGTTGAGTTACTAGGCAGATCTGCATAGTTTGGCCCTTTGAATATTTTTCTTTCTGTAAATATCTTGGCTAGCCTTTTTGTTAATATTTTTATAACTAACTTCCTAAAGGTCTCAATTAGTGCTATTGGTCTAATATAGTTTATATTATACTTCCAGTCTTTGTTTTTTAAAATTGGATAGACTTGTGCTATTTTTCACTTCATTGATAATTCTTTTTTTTCTAAAACCAGATTTGCAAAGGCTCTAAAAATCTTTTGTGATTTCTTCTCTGCTTATTTTATTAATATATAGCTTATGCCTGATATTCCTAAAGCTGTGTTGATTTTGAGTTTTCTTATTGTGTCTTCTCACTCTTTTTCTTCTATCTTTTCTTCTAGTTTTCTGTACCAAGACTTATTAATCAATTCTTTTGAGTTAAATATTTTCTTCTATTCTTTAGGCATTTCTCTTAGTTTGGTTTTTTATTTTTTGAATTAATTTTTGAGATGATTTGTTAGACCACTTAAGACTGCTTTAGGTTCTGTTATTAGTCTGACATTTTCTCTGTCTTGAACTACAAATCTGTTTAGGATTATCTTCTTGTATGATTTGTTCAATAGGCTAGCTATTATTCATCTTGATTTGTTTTAATTATTTCACATTTTCTATTTATATTTCTTCTATCTGCTTTCTTTGGTTTCATTTATATTTCTTTTTTCTTCTATCTTTTAGAATCCTTTGCCAGCCTTTTATATTATCTGTTTAGGCTTCTGACTATTACTTATATAACTTTGATAACTTTGCTCTTACTTTTTTGCCTATGTTTTTGAGTTTAATATTTATTTTTTCTTTTTCTTTTTTTTCTACCTCTTGGTTTCTTCTTAGCTTTGCCTTTTTAATTATTTGTTGTAGTTTGATTGCTTGTCTGCATTGCTGTAATTTTCTCTAATATTGTCTTTTGTTTATTTTTGTATTGAATATCTTCTTTTTGGAATTTATTTATTTGCTACTTCTATTATAGCTTCTTTTATTGCATTCCATATATAGTTTATTACCTTTGTACTGAAGCTACTGCTCATTTTATTATCTTCTAGCTGCTTTAGTACTTTTTTTCTACTTTAGTTGAACTTGAAGCTCTCTTGTATATTATTTCTAATCTTTTTGTTTAACTTTCTTATACAAGTATATTGTTCTCATTTAATCTTTATATTTAACTTCTGCACTACTATGGTTTGCTATTATATGTTTTAACCATATGACTGTTATCAGTATCTTATGATCACTATCTATTATATCTTCTGTTTTCTCTATATTGGTTTCTTGAAGGCCTGCTGTGATTAACTCTGACAACCAGATATAATTAATTCTTGTTGCTGCTTCTTGGTTGAATCATGTGTATGTTTTCTTTGTTAGATACAAGTTTCTATATAAGTCTTTAAACTTCTGTCTTTTAAACTATTTAAAGATTGATAGTTTGTTGATTATAGATGTTGTCTATCCAATATGTTGTCATATGTATGATTAAAATTTTTAATTATAATACCTTTTGTATTCTTTCTTCTGTTTGTTATTACTTTTACTATTTTCTGCTAAATTCTTTTACTGATTAATTTATTATTTGGTGAAATATACAGTCAAAGTCATAAGTATCCCACCCCCTCTAACTTTTTAAATTGAAAAGATATAGCTTTAAAATTTTTACAGCAAATAGTATTATATAAATCTAGATCAGTAA
>CAJVQA010000684.1:0-31054 GCA_910591915.1 Cetraspora pellucida
ATGACCTCACCTTAAAAAAAAAAAAAAAAAAAAAAAAAAAAAAGAAAATAGGATCTTAATTGGCTATTAGAAGTGTAATACAGATATATGACATTGAGTAATATATATGATGTCATTATTGTTTTACAAACCCCAAGTACCCTTATACAAGTTTCATGTATCTTAGTACAATTTACTGTGCCAAATACCATAGTACAAGAATCCCAAGTATCCCTAACACAATCTTCAAGTATCCTAACACAATCCCCAGATGTCTCTGCACAATCCCAAGTGTCCCTGTACAAACTCAAGTATCTTGACACATGCCTCAAGTATTTCAAGTACAAATGACAAATATATATAAACATTGTTCCAATTATCCCTATACAAACTTTACTTGCCTCTGCACAATTCTCACTACCTCAAGTACAGTATCAAGAGATGTCACTCAAACCTTCACTATCCCCACTAGGTAAAAAGATATATAAAGGATACTTTTTGCCCTTCCTTACTAATTGTAAGTTTCTACACTTCAATCCAGACATAATGATCTTTTAATTATAAAGTGTAATATTCCCTTTCTAGAATAATTCCTACAGACAAGATTGTTACTATGTATTTATTTAATAAAAGTTTTTTTTTTTTTTTTTTTTGCTTTTGCTAAGGCTGTAGTTATTAGCAGCTATTGCCTTTATTGTATTTTAATTATGATTACATAACTTGTACAAGGTGAGTATACAACTAGCCATACATACAACTTTTGGTTGTCTAATTTAAGTAGTCCGTCTGCATAGCAGGTTCTACACTAGCTGTCATACTTGCAATCTACTAGGAGATTACCTATTTTAAACACTCTGATCCCTATACTTACACCAACAAATAGTGCACAAGTTCCTGTACACCTAAGTGCCATCTAATCTAATCATGACCTTCCTGTCTATACATCCATCAAGTTGTTACACATTTCAGAGTACATCACCTGACTGTAGAGCTCCAGAAGGCCTCTCTGCTAACTAACTACCCATATTTAGTATCTTGTTAACAGGGCTCGCCCTTGCAGAGTTCACCCAGACCTCAGCACTGACTTCATAGCATATTCCTAGTACTTTAGTATACCCCTGTTTCTGACCTCAGACTCCCAATCTAGATAGCATGATAGGACTGTGTCCTGTTCCTGGTACCCCAGAGTCTGCCCCCCAAGGTCCTTTTCCTCTGGTTCAAGTCTTCTGGCAGCCTGATTGGTAGTATCCCTCACCCAAGGTTCTTGCCCACCTGATTCTTTCCACATTGGTATCTGTTTCCTAGGTCTAGCCTTTACAGTAGTACTGTCAAAGATCTGTGTTACCTCTCTACTCAGGTCTTTCTAAGTAGGCTTCCGGTTATCCTAGTTTACAAATTTACATAGTCACAGATGCCTCATAACCTGCCAGTTATTTGGTGCGACCATGTTACAGGTACTGATCCCAACTGATCAATAGATAGCTGTCACCATAGTACCAGTTTCAAGGACTTATCTTGTGTTTGCACCGCCTAATACTAATTTGCATTCCTCTGTATAACTCCAACATTGCACAGATGCCCGTATACATCAGTGTAACATAGATGGTTTTTCAAATTTTTGCCATCAGTGGGTTTTGAACTCCCAAGCTACTACTTGAAAGATTGACAACTTATTTATTTCACTAAGTCGCCCCACCCTTTTTATTTAATAAAAGTTAATCTATATACTGTTATTATCTTGAACTGTTTGCTTACTGCTGTGTAGTAAAGTAAACTACTATACCTCCACCCCATATATATTTGCAATAGTCAATCACTGTACCAGGTGACCTTGTTACTTGGTTGTATTGTACCAAGAAGGCTAAACCCTGTAACAGTAGTACTTTCGAGACTTCCAACCTAGAGGTTTTTGCCTATTTGACTACTATAATCAGGTACTAGACCTTGGTATTTGTTTCACCAGACTAGTCTTTACAGTAGAGCCATCAAAAATTCAGCTATTTTTCTACTTGAGTCTTTTCAAATAAACTTCTTGTTATTCAATTTCAATAAATTTATATGCCTACAAGAACTTATTTAGTGTTTGCATTGTCTGATTTGTTGGTTTGCATTCCTCTATATAACTTCAACATTGTACAGATGCCCTATAACCTGCCAGTCATGCTGGTGTAACTACCATTACAGGTATCCTAACCCAATCATTAGTAACAGTTGCTGTAATACAAATATTATATGGTTAATTATCCAAATTTTTGCTATTGATAAGATTTGAACACCTAACCTACTACTTGAAGGGTTGACAACTTGACTATTTTACTAGGTTATCACACCCCATTTCTAACTTTTTAGTTTTTTAGTTTACTAAATTTGTATTAAAGTTTTTTTGCAATACTAGTAAGTATTTTTTCATATATATATATTTTTTTTTCAGTATTAAGGTAACCTCTTTGGTTCGAGCTTTTTATTAATACTTATAGCAGGTACATGTTTATATAAATATATCTATAATGAACTATTAGACGAGTGTACAACTAGCTACACGTGTAACTTTTCTATATTACCTATTTAAGGAGTCCAGCTGAGAGTTTCCTACCAGTTGTCGTACCTAACACCCCTGCTTAGATGTTCCATTTAAACCCTCTGATCTAACCCTAGTATTAATTTTACCAGATCACAGACCCAGATCTATTCGCAATCGACTATAAGACTATAATTCTTAGACTATTTTTATCTTCAAGGTAAATCTACCAGAGCAAGCTGTATTCTCTTTTACTGCTAACCTGGTTTGACACTATGGGTAAGGTTAACACTTGCAGTCAAGGTTGCATCTTAAACCACTATTACTCTTATAAAGTTCACCCAAACTTTGGTACTCATCTTTCCAACTTCTTCTCTATTATTCTCTACTAGCCACAACTCAGAACTAACCAACTTTCCAGACTCCCAATTCAGATAGCCTGATATAGTATACTTATGTATCCTTTTCCTCTGGCGATTCCAGCAGCCTGGTTGGTCATATGCTCCTCTATACATCTTTGTCATCTGGTTTATCCAACAGTTCCTATGAAAGTGTTTCATAAGCTTCCATCAGTTCAATGGCATCATCGAAAGTTTGTGCTATCTTTTTACTCAGGATTTCTAAGTGAGTTTTCGTCTCTTCGGTTTCTTAGTCTTCTATACCCAGTGGTCTTATCATGGGTTTGCTTGAAGCCTTATATGATACTGGTTTTACATTCCTCTATATACATGTACCATGTAATGTTACACTTCACATAGATGCCCTGAGCTTCCAATATCAGGTGGAACTCGACTTGATGTACCTAAGATTACAGATGCCTAAAACCCAACTGATCAGCAAGAGACAGTTACCGTAATACAGATATAATTTCTAAAATTTGTCGTCTGTGAGAATTGAACCTTAAACCTGCCATTTGAGGGTTGACAACATATCCACTTCACTAGGTCACCACACCCTGTATTTTTATATATATATATATATATTTTTTTTTTCTTAAGCAGTTATACTAGTACTTTATTGAGTTTTTGAAATTATATTTGTAACTATATAAATATTTCTAATATCTAAGTCTAGTATAACTCAGCCATCTTAATGGTACCTAAGTGCAACCTGTTGCATTACTTTGAACAAAAGTAAAGTTTATAATGAAAGGGTCTTTTTTTTTCCATAACAAGCCTTAATATTGTCTTCATTACTTTCTTCTCAATTTGCTTTTCTTTTTTTTTATTTTTTCTTTTTTTCTCTCTATTTTTTTCTGATTTGTCTTTTCTCATTTTTTTGATTCCTTTAGTTGTTCACCTTTTTTTTTTAATTTTACTTGTTATCTCAATTTTTTTCTCTTATTCGATAATTTTCTTACAACATATTCTCTATACTTGTTTGTAGAATATATTTTAGGCTGTTATTGCTACTGTATTTGCAAACTGCTGTCTTGATCTTATGCTTAATAGTTCTGCTAGTTTGTCTTGTATTTTTTTTGAAATTAGGCCTTTTATTAGTGCTTCTCTTATTTTAACTTTTGCTGTTTTTGTTTTTCTAAAAAGTGCTATATATAACATATATAGAAGGATCTGAATCTTTTCTTCTTCTTTTAATTTCTTTCATGCTGTTGCAATAGTCACTTTTTGGATTCTCTTCTAGAGATTTCTTTGCTTCTTGCATGCTACCAAGTGTGCTTGTATCTTTTTTACTTTATTTTGGCATACTTGGCATTCTACTGTTATATATATATTTGGTCTTTTTCTGTTGCATTCTTCTAAAGTTAAGTTTATCTATTATGCACTTGATAAATGCACTTCTTTTAAAGCTGCTTCTTCTTGTTATGCAATATATTTTCTTAGTTGTCTTTAGCCTTTTTCAAAAATAAATCTAATCATAAATTGTAATTTCTGCTTTTGGCTCTAAATCTTTAATTGCTTTTATTTCTTTCTATTCTGCTCCTAGTCTTGCATTCATTACTAACTTGCAAAACAATCTTGCTAATATGTCAGTTCATCTGTTTTCCTACTTTAGGCAGTACTCTATCTCTTTATAACTAACTTTTTCAGCTTGTATTATTTTTTTGCTTATTGTTTTCTTCTTTGCTAAACTATCAGCTTTATTATTCTATTTGTTTTTACTATAACTTTTAACTTTAACTAAATCTATTTGAATGTTTTTCATTTTGACAAGGTCTTTAATCTTTATTATCCATATTGCATTCTTCTTTTTAATAATTTTGTTTCTGTCTGCTTGTTTTAGGCTTCTACTAATGTTTTTTATTGTATCATTACTATCTGTATATATTTCTATTTGCTTCTTTTTAGATATCATTAAAATTGCTACCAACTCTGCTACTATCAATGTTTGCCATCCTTCTGGTCCAAATGCTACTTCTTCTTCTGATCATTCTTGTGTTTTATTTGTTTGGACCTATCCTATATCTATATTGTTCTTAGATGTTGACTCTTTACTGTTATTCCTATTAATTGCACTATTAGTATATATTATATATTTATTCTTGTTTTTTATAATGTTTCTTTTTAGAACTTTTGTTATTTCTTAACTAATATTTTCTTCTAGTTTTTGTCATTTAATAATTTTTATCTCTAGTTTTTCTATTATTGTAAGATTCTTTAATTTGCATTTTCTTATTTTTGATCTGTTTATTTCTGTTTTGTTTATTATTTGGTCTACTACTATTTTAATTTGATTGCTGCCCTTACTTATTAATCTATTTGAAATTATGTAAATGTTTTTATTTAATCTTATCTATTATTGGCAACTATTTTCTATTTGTTCTTTTTTGCTTATATATCTTCACATCTGTTGATCTCAGTTGCTACTTCATTCTCTTTGCACTTCATTTGCTAGTGTTTATTTAATACTTTTTTCTTTTTCTTTTTAACTACCTTTCCAAGCTATCTGTAATCTTGTATGCCATATACTATCTATTCTTTCTTTCTTTTGTCTTCTGATATATGCTCCTATTTGACTTGCATTGTCTGAATATTTTGTTTACCAATTCTAAAGTATTTTTGTACTACTCTACTCTCTGGGTTGCTGAGCACTTTTGATTCAATTGTTTTGAACTATTCTGCTTTTTTTCTTTTGCTTGATTAGCCTTAATAGCTTTTTAGTTGCTATTATATAATTAGTTTTTCTCCCTTCATGTCAAGTAGTTGGTTCAGATATATTAGACCAGCTTTGTTTACTCTAACTGCCCCTTTTTTTCACAATTGTGCATTTATTAATTCTTGTATTTTAGTACTATATCCAAATATTGTTTATAGTTCATTTTCTATTCTAATATTCATTTTTAGTTTTTTTGTTTGGAGTATTGTAAGGCATGCTAAGTTATTTTTTAGATATGTTTTAATTTCTAACTACTCTTTTATCTTCTATATATCTTCTGTTAAACCTGCTTTTTGATAGCCTTGTGTTATTCTTAGTCTTGTTAGCTGTCCAAGACTGTCTTGTCTGTTCAGTCTTGCCAAGAAGCCATTCACTTGCTTTATAGTTACCTCTTGTTACAAAGTTCTACAGCTGCTGAGATCTTTATATTTTATTATACAATTTTCTACTGTTCTTTGCAAACTGCTCTTTTGTTTTGCCAAACTTATTATTGGTTGATGTATTTTATTCAGGCTTTTGTTTAACATCTTTGTTAACTGTAACATATAACTTAGTTTGAGTATTATTACTATATTGTTTATGTATACAATCTGGCTTATTGTCATTTTTTTATACTTTAGATCTCTTATAGTTTGGCTTACTATTTCTTTTGCTTTTCTCTTTACTTGTATCTTTCACATTCTGTTGTTTATCCATATTTCCAATAAATGAACTATTTTATGTTTTGGTTCTTCTATTATCTTGTTTTTCCTATATATTACTACTCTTTCTTCTTTTTGAACTTTTATATTTATTATTATTAATTTTGACTTTAATCTATTTATCTCTATATCATTTATTTCAAAAAACTCTTGCTATTTCTAAGATCTCTAACAATTGCTCTTTACTGCTTGCAATCTATGTTGTATCATCTGCATATGCAATTGCTACTTGATAATATCTTGTAATATTGTCACATTGCTTACTTTTTTGTAACTGTTACTTGACTGTATACTCTAAACTTTCCTCTTCTTGAATTCTCTTTAATAATGAATTATAGAAGAGATGCCATATTAATAATAAGATTACTTTACTTTGGTCTATTCTATTTTCTGCTATTAGTTTTTTTGTTAGACTATAGGTTGTAATTATTCTTAATTGTCTTTTGTGAAAAAGATTCAGTATATATTTAATTGTTTTCTTGAGTATTTTGACTTTTTGCAATGCTAGTTCAAGACTTTTGAGAAGAACTGAGTTGAATGCCTTTTTCATATTTTGCAACAGTATCCATATTTCTTTATCTTTTTCTTTTGTTTTCTTCATTATCATGTTTAAAATCTGTACTGGTTGCTCTGTTGAGTTTTTTGTAAGGCCTGCAAAATTTGGTTCTTTAAATATTTCTCTTTTTATAAATATTTTGGCAAGCTTTTTTGTTATCACCTTTGTTACAACTTTTCAGAATATTTTAATCAATGCTATCAGACAGATATTGTTTAAGTTATATCTCTATTCTACATCTTTTGGTATAAGGTAAACTTGTGCTATCTTTTACTTTATTGGAATTTCACTTATTTCTAAGCATATGTCTATGAAACTTCTAAAGATTTCTTGTGTTTTCATTTCTGCCTTCTTGATCAATATATATCTTATACCTAAGATATCAGAACTGTTTCTATCTTTAATTCTCTCAGTACTTCTTTTTATTCTTTTTTCTTAATTTTTCTTTCGACTTCTGCATATCATTCTTTTTTGATGCTTCTTTTTGGTTCATATATCTCTTTTTACTTTTTTGTCATTGTTTCTAATTTGGTGTTTCTTTTTCTAAATTGTATTTTATAATGTTCTGCTATATTTGTCTTTATCTCTTTTGGCTTTGTTATTAGATATGTTTCTTCTTCTTCTTGCTTGATAAGCCTATCTAGCATTATCTTTTTATATAGTTTATTTAGAAGACTAGTAAGCATTTTCCTTTGGTTTGTTTTGATCATTTTGCATTTCTTGTTTATATTCTCTTTTATTCACCTTTTTTGTGTTTGTTCTTAGTCTTTCTTCTTTTTTTCTTGTAGAAGCTTTTGCTATCCTTTTATATCTTCTATTCAGGCATGTGACTAATGCCTTTGTAATTTTGACGATTTTGCATCTATCTTGTTGTCTAGTGTTTTTAATTATTTATTTGTCTCTCTTCTTTCTTCTTTTGTTACTTCTTAGTTTTTTTTTGTCTTTGCATATTTGATTAATCTTTGTAGCTTTATAATATCTTTTTCTTGTTGTTGTGTTTTTTGACTAGTTCTTCTATTTGTCATTGTGTTGTATATTCTTTTTTTGAGTATGTGCTTATTTGCTATAGTGATAATTGCTTTCTTTATTGTATCTCATATATTATTTATCTTGTTTATATATTCCTTTATATCTTGCACTTTAGTTTAAATGTTTTTTAGACTTTCTTTTATTTCTAATCGTTTTTGCAACTCTTGTATATAATTTTTTAATTTTCTGTTTTTGCCTAATCATATAAATATAATATTCTTGATTGTTCTTTTCTTTTAATCTCTGCTTTACTGTTTTTTCTTATTATATATCTAATCCATATTTCTGCAATTATAATTTTATAATTGCTCTTTGTAATTTCTTTTGTTTCTTCAATTTTTGCCTTTTGCAAACCCAAGGTCAGTTCTTCTGATACTTAGATATAGTTAATTCTTGTTACAGCTTCCTTGTTTGATCATGTGTACTTTTGGCTTATTAAATGCATATTTTTATATATGTCTATAAAGTCTTGTTTTTTCATTCAATTAAAGATTGATAATCTTTTAAAGTTTGCTGATTATGAGTGTTGTCTGTCTAATATATTGTCTGCTGTATGATTAAAGTTACCCATAATCACAACTTGTATTTGTCTTTTCCATTTAGTAACCATCTCTACAGTCTTTTGTTAAATGCTTTTCTCTATTGTCTTGTTACTTAGTGGTATATAAACTTCTATTACTACTAACTCCAATTGCTTAAAGTATAATGTGATCTTTATCATGTATTCACTTATTCTTTTAATTGCATTCATGTGCTTTTTTCATTATTCTTTTATTAAAATTCCTACTTCTGATCCTTTTTTCTTATCTTCTGCTATGTTTGTCCAGTATTCTATATAGTTTTTGTTTAATGTATATGCTAATAACCTTTCTTTTTTTTCAGTAATATTTGTTTCTATGATTCCTAATATTTCAATTTTTTCTTCTTCTGCCTAGCTGAGCAGATTTTTGAGCTTTTATCTTTTGGTTTTTAGTTCATTAACATTATGATATGCTATTTTAATCTTTTTTTTTCTTGTTTCCATTTCTCTTTTAATTAGTCTTGTTCTGCTTTTATGTTTTCTGCTTTTTCTTTTCTATTTCTAGTTTTTGTTTCTTTTTGATGAGGAGTTGTTATGTTTTTCTTGAATATTTTTTTTTCTCTTTGTAGAAAACCTTCAAGCTCCTTATCTGTTTTTATTAGTTTAACTAAGGTGCCTTTAAAAGTGATCAGCTAGGCCATCTTCTATCCCCAGCTGCATTTTTTCTATTGATTTGTCTTATTAAACTTCAAGTCTGTCTAGGCTTTCTAAGATTCTTTAAAGCAAATCTTGCATTTGTAGTTTGGAATTATCTTCTTTTATTTGTTTTATTTGATTGCTATTTTTGCTTTTGTTGTTTTTCCTTTTGGTCATTTCTCTTTTGTTAAACTTCTGCTTTTTTTCATTTATATTAATATATGTATCTTCTGTATTTAGATGTTTTTAACTGTTACTATCTTTTTTCTTTCTATTTCACTTTTCTTGAAAGTTTTTCCAATATAAAAGATGGTTATTAAATCTTATTGGTTTGAATTGTGCTATTTTTATTTTTTCTTTTGATGCAAAGGTGATTGTTGCTGCTCTTCTTTGGTTTATATTTCTGTTAGGTGATATGTAAACTGATTTTGCTTTCTTGTTTTTTAAGCAGTATAATAGTAACACTTCTGAAGCAATGTCTAAGAGTCCTGTTAATCTTGTTGTAAACAAGTTTTAAAGATCATGTTGGATGTAATCTTCATTGCCTTTGGTTACTTTTGCCAACTTTGAATACCAATTGGCAAAGTTCATAGAATGTTCTTATCAGTAAGTTGATTTACTTGAACTACTACTAATATCTTATGTTTAGATTTTTTAATGCATATTATTTGTATCTTTTTGTAGCATTTGCATATATGAGGTTGAGTTAATAGAAATTAAGCAAATTTTTTTTAAGTAAAATTTTTTTAAACTTTAAACAAAGATAACTTAACTAGAACTTTATCAAATTTTATAAAACTTTTTTAAAATAAATGCTACAAATTTGTAAAATTTATTTAAAAAATTTTTTATTAAATTTAATTAAGTTTTTATTAAATTATTGTTGTTTAAAGTTTCAAAAAAATTTTAATAAGAGATATAGCAACCTAGTAAAGTGGTTAGGTTTCAACCTCCCAAGTAGTAGAGTGGATGTTCAAATCCCATTAACAGCAAAAATTTAAATAATCACCTATGTAAAATTCATATTATGGCAACTGTTACTAACAATTAGATTAGGATACCTGTAATAGTGATCATACTAGCATAACTGGCAGGTTATAGAGCATCTGTGCAATGTTGAAGTTATGCAGAGGAATGCAAACTAACAAATCAGGCAGTGCAAACACTAGATAAGTTTTTGTGATCATGTAAATTTATTGAAATTGGATAATAAAAAGTCTATTTGAGAAGACCTAAGTAGAGAGATAGCTGAATCTTTAATGGCCTTACTATAAAGACTAGCCTAGAAAAATAGATACCAAGATCTAGTACTTGGTCATAGTAGCCAGATGGGCAAGAACCTTTAGGTTAGGAGTCTCAGAAGTGCCACCAACCAGGTTACTGAAATGAACTGCAGGAAAAGAATATCAGGCTAATTCAATATACTGATGAACTGGTTATAGTCCTACATAAGCTATCTAAATTGGGAGTTTGGTAAAAAGGCAGAGCAAAAAGCAAGAGTATACTAAAGTACTAGGATTATGCTATAAAGTAAATGCTAGAATCTAAGTAAACTCTACAAGAGCATAGTGGTTTAATAGTCAGCCCTGACCACAAGTGTTGGTTCTGTCATAGTAATACTTAGATCAGCTGTAAAAATAAGTACAAAAGGCTCTGAAAGGTTTACCTTAAGGATAAATTAGTCCTAAGGTTAAGATAATGATTTGGGCATCTGGATATGACCTAGTGAGTTAACACAAGTTATAGGTTTAGAGGATTTAAAGTAGAACACTCAAGCAGAAGTGTTAGATATGGCAATTAGTGAGGAACCTTCGAGCAGACTCTTTAAATAGATAATATAGAAAAGTTTTATATGTAGCCAATTGTATGCTCTCCTGTAGTAGTTCATTAAACTACAATACTAATAAGTAATTAATAAAAGTCAAAAGACCAAAGAGGTCACCTTAACACCAAAAAAAAAAAAAAAAATTTCAATAAAAACAATTTGCTTGATTTCTATTGACTTACTCTCATATATTTGATTTCTTTTATATTGATGTTTACAGATAAGTCCTATATTGTAAAACAGTTATATGAATTTATTTTATTTTTTGTCATAAACAAGATTTCTTTCTTTTTATATTCTTCTTTTCTAGGTTGGTTTATATATCTTTCTTTCTCTTTTTTATTATTGTTTTTAACTTGTTGTTCAAGTTTTGGTTCTTTGTTCTTCTCTTTTTCTGGGATAAGCTTGAGTTATTCACCTTTATTTTCTTGAATTCTGTTTATTGCTGTATCTTGATTATGTTTACAATCAAAGTCTACTTCTACCCAGTTGTTTCTATTCTTAAAAACTTCTTTAATTGCTTTAATATAATAGTTTTTGTTTAAAATCCATTGCATATATTTTATTTTTTCATCACTTGATTCTTTTGGCAAGATATATTTAGGCATGTTTGCCTTAAAGAACATATTCTTGCTATATACTCTATTTTTTGGCAACTATTAGCTATGCTTAATTGTGTTAATAAAAGTTGGATCTTTATAAGTCATATTTTCTTCTTTTAATTTTATTATTTCTTGTTAATGTTTTCTATATTTTTCCTAACATCTTGGATAATATTATCTCTTGAAGCCTCTGTGTCCTTCTTTATCTTTTTTCTTTTTGCTTTTTCTGTTTCATTTGATTTAATTATAGAAGTTTGGTTTGTGCTTAGTAAAGAGTTTTTTTGTTGTATATCTTGTAGTATATTGATGTTAAGCTCCTTCATTTGTTTGACAATTTTATTTATTACTTGGAATGGTTTTTTTTGAAGCATTTCTTCTTTTACTACATTTTGATATTTTTTTTTTGTTATTAATGTTTGCATCTTTTTTATACTGTTTAATTTTCTATTCTTTTTATTTTCTTCTCTTTTTTAAGTATTTCTTTTTTGTTCATGTTTGTAATATATTTAGCTGACTTTGGATTTTAATTTATCAGTCTAAGCCTTTGTGCTTATTTATCTATTATATCTTCTTCAAGCCAACTTAATTTTACTAAACTCAAAGCTTTAAGAATTTGTCTATAAAGTAGTATATTGCTTAGTATAATATACTTTAGGTTGTTTATTGCTAAATCCTTTGCTATATGTTTTACATTATTTGGTTCTTTTGCAAGCATTATTAAAATTTGATCCAACAATTCAGAACTTAAATATATTTAATTTTTATCACCTGCTCTCTTAATGTAATACATAATGTTTGTGTTACTAGTCTGATTTATTTAATCTGTTTGTTAGACTTTTATACTATACAATTTCCTATTTGAGTTGTTTACATGCATTCTGTGTTATGTTACTATCTACTACTAATTTATCTGTTTTCTAATTTGAAACATAACTTTGTTGTTTGTTGTTTGTTATTGTTGTTTAGTCAGTCATGTGTTTTCTTTCTGTTTTTCAGAATTAATCATGATTTTTAGAACTTTTGAGTTTTATACTAAAAAAAAGAAAAGTTTTCTAAAAGCAAGTTTAGTTTGTTAGAGATATATTTTTTACTATTACACTTTTACTATAGTTTAAATATTTTTGTACATAAACTCTTTTTTCTTATAAGCCTAAGGACTGTTTGTTATTCTGTTTTAGTTATATTTTATCTTTTGTTTTCTGCTCTGCTTTGGAACTAGAGATTAGTAGAAAGAGTGCATAATAATAATAATATATTTTATTTTTCTTTTTCATAGTAAACATGGGTCATATAACAGTTGTTATATGCCAAATAGACTCATACAAACTCATGTTATAACAGAAAAAGAAAAATAAATCCATTATTGAATGTTTCGCATCCAATAACAGCATATCTGGCTTTGAATTTAATGTGTTTAACAATCTGAGCCTCTTCAGGGCCCAGGTTAGCACATTAAATTTAAAGCCAGATACTTCTTTTATTTGTCATCCAAAATGATCATCCTATGATCTGAAGAATCACGGTATTCTCATTTCTTCTGCCAAATAAAACTGTTATTAGATGCTACACATCCAATAACTATTTATTATATGATTATATTTTCTATAAATGTTTTAAGTTTTTATTTAAAATAATATAATTATTTTAATTTTAATTATACTTCAGTTTATTTATTAAATTTTTTTTTTTTTAATTCTTTAACAGCCTTGTTGGAACTTTAATACAAAATTTTACTAATTGAAACATTATCTATTTCTAGTAATCCACTTTTGAAATTACAAGCCTGGCATCATTCAAGTACAGAAGCTGCACTTAAATGCATCTTGTCATACCAATCTATTTCTAGATTGGGAAATTTTGTCAGCTCTGTCAAGAACTGAACCAGACTAGACTATTTCTATTCTGTATTATTTCATCAATATCTTTCATAAACAATTATCTGTACTCAACCACCCTTTTGTTATTTTTCTCTACTCTGATCTTTTTTACTAATACTTCTTTTTTTTAACTTTATTTGTACTTTATTTTTCATTTACAATTGTCTTGCCTTTTTTTCATTTTAATTTCATTGTTATTTTATTTTCTTTCTTTTATTTGATCATTGTTCTACATCTTTGCCACCAAATTTCATTTCTAAACATTTTTTCTACAACCTTAATATATAATTTAATGCTCTGCTTCACACCTTTATATAAAACTTGTTTAGTATACAAGTTTTTAAACATACTTTCAACTGCTAAACTACATATACATGACTTTCTATATTTAATTTTATTTATTTTTGTTTTGCCAACTAATATTCTTTTTAGGTCAAGTCTCATAAGCTTGCTCTTATTTAACTTGTCAAACTTTTTCCATACTAGCCAATATACTAACTTTTCAATATTGTTCTAATAACTCTCATATTTCTCACAACTGAATAAATGCCTTGATGATTATTTCTCTATCTTATATTTCTTACATATGTCTGAATTATATAAGTCTGATACTCTTTTCTTTAATATCTTGAACACTGGTAAACTATCAGAAATACACTTAATTCTAAATAAGATTTTTTTGGTCTCTTCTAAAGATTTATATCTATTTTCTGTTAAACTTCTGTTTTCTTTCCATAGCCATCTCTAATTATATTATGCTTCTGTGTCTAGCTTTAGCTCTTTTATTGCACTTAAGCAATGTTACTTAGCACTATTTATCATATTTGTTAATGTCTTGACAAACTTTCTTGTTGGTATCTCTACTACTGTTTCTTTCCAAAATAATGCATATGAAAATCTTAAATTTTTCTTAAGCTTCAAGTCTGTAATCTTAAGCTGTGCACCTTCTTTCACAAACTTATCAGCTCTTTTGTTCTATACTATTCTACTATGTTTTTTAACTTTAACTAATGATAGTCTAATGTTCTTTGACTTGCATATATTCTTAATTTTTGTAACTAATCTAAAGTTCTTATTTTTACTCTATACTCTTACATTATGTAATAGCTCCTCTCTTTTCAGACTTGCAATTGCTGCTATACTATTTAATTTACTGACTACCTTACTATTACATGCTACAACTAATACTATCATTTATGTTGCAACTAACTTTGCCTTTGTTAATGATGACCATTTTGCTATTCTAATTTTTTTTTCATTATTAATTTGCCTTATCTTTAGTAACCTGTATCCAACTTGCACTTATTCTGCAATCTTTTTTCTCCTTTACTAATGACCCATCTGTATAAAAGCTAAAATTTATATGATCTACTGTTATGTTACTCTTTAATTGCTTCAATAACAAGGTTTTTAGACTACTATCAAAACTTTGCATCTTTAACAAACTGATCTTATGTGTATGTATTCTTATTTCTTTATTTACAACTTTTTCTTTACTATTGCTTCTATTTTCTGTATAGCTCTTCTTATATTTACTTAATTCTTTTAACAAAACTGAAATCTTCTGTTTGTTCTCTTGTTTAATTTCTGGCAGCATGCCTGCTATTTTTTTTTCCTTGACCTAATGCTGACAACTACTTGCATTATTTCTATTATCCAAATTATACTTTATGCATTCTATAAGCACTGGATAACTTATGTCTTTAATTCTTGATATACTTTAGTAATTTATAAATACATCTTTCTTTCTTTTCTTAACTACTCTTCTTATTATTGAATTTATATTCTTCTTGTTTACTAGTACTTATTCATGTCTTCTTTTATTTTATGTTAGCTTTTTGCATATTGATCTCATTGTCATAATGTTCATGTCTTGTATTTGAAATTCTGCTTAAACTATTTTGTTATCTTGTTTGCTTATTATTTTCTGTTTAATTTCTGCAAACCATTTTGCTTTTCATTCTTTTTGTGTACTTGTCCTTAATGTTCTGAACTTCTTCTATATGATTATTCTCTTGCCATCTTGATCAATTAACTGTTATATAAAAAATACTCTATATTTTATTAAACTTCTATATGCTACTCTGAATGTTTCTTTTTCTATCAAACTATGTACAGTTTTACCTGTATCATAAACCTGCCAAAGACCTTCTTTACTCTTTACTGTTACTCCTATTTCTTTTGCTTTAAGTATAACTAAATATGCCAAATTATTTTTTCAAATTTGCCTTAAGTTACTTAACAAAGCTGTATCTAATTCTTCTGATATCATTTCTGCCAGAGCAAAATCCTGTTTTACTTGTATTCTTGTTATTCTACTAATCTAATTTAGCTCATTTAGCCTTTTTTACAATGATATCAACTGATTCTTAAATATTTCTTGATTTAATATTCTATACTTTTCTAAATCTTGATATGTAATTGCACTATTTTTAGTAGTCAATAACAGCCCTACTTTGTTTTTGATTAATCTAATTACTGGTTAATATAAGCAGATTAGCTGCCCTTTAGATGCCTTTGTAGTTTGCAATATATATATCAATTTTGGTATTATATATATATTATTAATATATATTAACTGACTAATAGTTAACTTCTTAAATTGTATACTTTATATAAACTGTTGTATAATTCTTCTTGCCTCTTTAACAACTAAGTTTTCATTCACTTCTATACTTAACCATACCCCTAGCATTCTTGTTAATGCATGCTTGTCTTCAACCTTTAGTTAAAAATTATTTATCAGAACAGACATCTCCTCTCTTTCTGCACCTGAGTTAACTACCAACAGCTTTGACTTGAAACTATTAATTTGAATATTATTAAATCTAAAGAATTTTTGTGAAATCTGAATGATTTCTTGCATCATCTCTCTACTCTTTGCTATCCAAGCTGTATCATCAGTATATGCTACTGCAGCTTGCCTTGCCTTTCTAATTTTAACTATATTTATTTGCAAGTTCAGCACTTCATACACTTCAATTTCATATTCTAACTACTGATCATCTTGAATTCTTCTTAATAATAGGTTGTAAAATATTCTTCAGACTAGTAATAAAATTGTCTCTCCTTGCTCAATTTCATCTTCAGCAACAAATGTTCTTGTCAATCCAAACTTTGTTATAATGCTAACTTCTCTTCTGCTATATAACTCTATAATAAACCTTACTATTTCACTTAGCAGCTTAATTCTCTGTAATGCTAACTGAAGTAACTTCATTGATACTAAATTGTATGCTTTCTTTATATCTTGCATCAGTAACTACAACTTTTTATTACTTTCTTTTACATCTTCTCTTATCATTTCTACAATGTGAATTGCTTCTTCTGTTAAGTTTCCAAATAGATCAGCAAAGTTTGGGCCCTTGAGTATCACTTTTTCTTTTATTATCCTAGATATTCTTTTTGCTACTATCTTGATTAAGCATTTTCTAAATGTTTTTAATAGTGCAATTGGTTTAACATTATAAAGCTTGTAACCTCAATCTTTATTCTTTAGAATTGTATATATTTGCACTAACTTTTACTTGTATAATATTCTTTCTAGTCTCAAACACATATTTGCAACTTTTCTGAAGACTTTTTGTATTTTATTACTTGCACTCTTGATTAGTCTGTATCCAATATTTGATATGCTTGATGCTGTTTTATTTTTAGTTTCTTTTATTGCTTCTATCTAATCTTCAATTGTTATTTCTGCCTTTAACTCCTCATATCATTTTTCTTTAACTTCTGCAAGTGGCTTGTAAAACTCTTCTATTACTTCTTTATCTTTAATCACATCTCTCTGTTTGAACTGCTTACTAAAGTGTTCTCTTATCTGCTTTAGTATTGCATTTGGTTTATTGATTAATAAGCATCTATCTTTTTTCTGTTTTAACACTTGATCAATTCTGATTTTGTTGTATAGTTTGTCTAGAATACTAGCAAGCATTCTTTCTACTTCTTTATCAATCCTCTTGCATCTTCTATCTATTGCAGTATTAATTTCATTTCTTATACACTTGTCTTCTTTCATTCTCTTTATTGCTCTTAATGCCTGCCACTGCTTTTTTGTTAACTGCCATCATTCTTTAAGGTCTGCTATTCTGTCTTCTTCTACATAACCTATTTCTAAGCCATATTCTATATTTATCTTATCTATCTCTATGTTGACTTTTTCTAAGTTTAGTTTAATTCTTTCTTCCTTAACCAACTTCTTAGTCTTTTGCAGTAGTTTACTTAGTGCTACTATTCCTTTGTATAGCATTGTTGTTTTTTTCTTTCTTCCAATATTACTATTTCTTTGAATAATCTTCTTTTTCAGTATATTTCTATTCATTGCATCTTTTATTGCATAGGATATTATGTTTTATATTTTGTCTATATCAATATTATACACAACTTTTTCAAATACTTTAAGCCTTTTATTCTTAGATAAGTAATTTTCAAAATCTACTTAATAATCTTTCCAGTTTTCTTTTGTCACCTTATCATATAAATAAATTGTTCTTGTTAATTGTTTTTTTTTATTTCTGCTATACTATATGTTTAGATCAAGTATTTAAACATTAATATTGCACTAACAATGTTATGATTACTTGTGTTATAAATTCTGCATCAATCATTTCTGTCTGTTTTAATCCTGGTTGTAGATCTTCTGAAACCCATATTTGGTTATTCTCATTTGTATGTCTTGTTCTGTCCATGTGTAACTTCTTAATTCTGAGTTGCAAATTCTGTATATATTACTGAACTCCTGTCTTATCAGCCATTTATATAGTAGAAGTGATTTGCTACAGTTATTTTCACTACTACTCATCTTATCTAACTTGCTATCTACTATATAATTAAAATTACCTATCATTATAAACTGTGTATTGCATGCTCTTTTCACATATATATTTACTATTTTTTGTTACAATTTTCTTGTTTTTTCTTTGACACTTGGAAGAATATATACCACCACTATTATTATTTCTACTTGCTTAAAATAAAAATTTGCTCTGATTAAATATTCCTCAAATCTACAAATTTCTTCTATATGCTTCTCCTATTTTTGACTTACTAATAACCTAACACCTGATTCTTTCTTCTTTATACTTTCACTTTGTGACCAAACACCTTTGTAATAATTGTCCTCTAAACTGTATTTTAGTTCTTTACTATTGCTATATGTTTCTATTAATTTAAGAATATCAACTTCTTCTTCTTTTGCTCACTTGACTATTGTTCTTAGCTTGATCTTGTTATGCTTTATTACATTTATGTTATGACATGCTATCTTAATACTTGTTATATCTTTCTCACTTTTGTCATATTTGCTCACACTATACACAAACTTTTCACTAATGTTCTCTATCTTTATATTTGACAAAGTGGTCACTTTTTCTTGAAAAATGCTTATAACAACTTTTAGAAGCAATTTGGAAGCAAGCTCTCTAATTGTCTTTCTTTAATATTATCTAGTCTTCTTAATATTCTGCTAAGAACATCTTGTAGCTCACTTTTTAGCTCTTTCACATAAACTGCTTTTGTCTATGTATTACTATTATATTTCTTATTGACTTTCTTATCTTTTTTCTGCTAGTTCTCTTTATTACTCTCTTTCTTCTTACTGTTTTCTTAACTTTTCAAGTGTCTTCCATACTGTGAACTTTTATTCACAAAATATTTCTTTACATTCTTGTTTTCTTCTCTTTTGATTTTACTGTTCTTGAATGCCTTTTTATTACATCACTCTAATTTTGTATTGTAATAGTATAGCTTCTTATTGGTAGCTATTATTAAGTCTTCTTTCATCTTAAAGTAAACTAATGCAGTTTTTTATTAGTTTTTGTTTCTGTTTACTAAAATATAGACTGCTTTCATCTTTACTGCTTTTAGTTGTCTTAATAATAGCACCTCTATTGCTGTTGTTGAAACATTTTTAATTATTGCCTTGTGTGATGCTTTACTTTCTAACATCTTTCTCATGAAAGTACCTGAAGTAACTCTGCACATCTTGCCTTTCTCAAAATGCACTAATCATGTCTGATCAAGTATTGATTTTCTGTTTTATTTCTAAACTTAACAGTAAATATTGCTGCTTTACTATTACCACAATTTTTCTACTGAATAAACCTGATTCTACTATAAAACTGAAGACATTTTCTTATATGTGCTGGTCTCACTTCTATTGGAATATCTTATATTGTATAGACATTGTCTTATAACCTGCTATTTTTATACATTTTTATTGTCTTATCTGTATGACTTTGTTCTTTTATTTGTTCTTTCTGCATTTGTTTAATGTTCATGATTACTTCAGGCTTTTTTTTTCTTTGTGATCAATTTTTCTTTTATCTGTCTTATACTTCTTGCTTGTCTTTATATTACTAACTGTGTTTTTCTGCTAGTTGCTTTCTTCTGTCTTAATTTCTTTCTTTTCTTTATTTTTCTTTATTGAACATTTCTCTACTTGCTTTTTTAGCATGCCATAATCTATGTACACATATTCTTGCTTTAGCAATATCTCTTTATTTATTTTGTTTTTACTTAACTGCTCTATACTATTCTTTTTTGCTTTCTTACTGTCTCTTACTTGTACATACTTACAGTAATTATATACTTCAATTAAGTTTCTAAACACATAGACTAAGACTGCTTTAGTGCCAACTAGTCTGACCAATTTCTCATTCTTTCTTAAAACTCTTAATTTATGACTGTTTAATAATTCTTTTTGTATTCTGTTAAATTTATTAAACATGTTATGATACTTTTCTAATTTTTTGTACCAGTTAATTTTTGTAGATATTGGTTAAACTTTTTGTATCATGCTTCTTTGCATTATTTTTATATTTTTATTGTCTATATTCAGCATATGTTTTACTATTTATATTTATATTTATTTGTTTATTTGCAAGATTGTGCATTTGTTTATTTGTTTTGTTGTGTTTACTGTTTACTTTAACTTGTTTTACATAGCACATGTGTGATCTGCAGTACAGATTTTTGTGTATTTTCTTTTTTCATTAAAAAATAAAATTTCTTCTAAATGCCAAAAATATTATTATATTGCTATCAACCTGGTTTACTATCTTAACAAACTATATCTAATTTTTTACAAGCTTTAACTTTGCTTAGTTAACAACTATGCTTTTACTTGCTGGCTTTTGTGATTTCTATGATTTTCTTTCTGTTCTGATTTTGGTTATAAGAATTAGTAAAAAGAGTTTTTGTTTATTAAATTTTTAATTTTTATAAAATTTATATTTATATATATTTACAAAATTATTTATTAGAGATGTAATAACTTAGTAAAGTGAATAAGTTGTTAATTCTTCAAGTAATAAGTTAGGTGTTCAAATTCTATTAATAGTAAAAATTTGGATAATTATCTATATAATATTCATATTATAGCAAATGTTTTTAATAATTAAATTAGAATATCTGTAATAACAATTGTATTAGCATGATGACAGATTATGAGACATTTATGTAAGTATAAATTATATAGAAGAATGCAAACTGACATCAAGTGATATAAACTTTAAGTCTTTGTGGCTATGTAAATCTGTTAAAATTAAAAAACAAAAAGTTTATTTAAAAAGATCTAAATAAAGAAATAGTACAAATTTTTAATAATACTACTATAAAGACTAAATCTAAGAAACAAATACCAAAGTTATAATATTCAGACAGCTAAGAACCTCTAAGTTAGAAATCTCAAAAGTACTACTAAACAGATTGCTAAAAGAAATCAAAAGAAAAAAATATTAGCCTAATTTGATATACTAATAAACTAGTTGTAATTTTATACAAGCTATTTGGATTGGAAGTTTGATAAAAAAACAATAGTATACTAAAGTATCAGAAATATGCTATAAAGCAAATACTAGTATTTAATAAAAGCATAGCAATTAAATAATATAACTCTGACTGCAAGTATTAGTTCTATTATAGTAATAATAGGTTAGTTGTAAAAATAGTACAGAAGACTCTAGAAAGTTTATCTTAAAGATAAAATAGTCCTAAGATTAAGACAATGATCTGAGCTTGACCTAGTAATGTTAACACAAATACAAATTCAAAGAGTTTAAAATAAAACACCCAAGCAGACAAAGAATCTTTGAATAAACTTTTTAAATAAATAATATAAAAAAGTTATATATAAAGCCAATTATATACTCTTTTTATAGTGATTTATAGAATTACATTATAAAAAATATTATTAATAAAAGTCAAAAACCAAAGAGATTATCTTAATATCAAAAAAAAATTTATTTATTACTAATACTATATTAACTATTCTAATTTTATTATACTAATTTTATCCAGCTATCTATATAATATTTAAGTTTGTATTTATTATATACTTGTATACAATTACTATAACAACTATCTTCAAATTTAATATAATATATTAGTGTTAGAAATACTGTTTTCTATAATTATATTTATATAATCTATTTATATATTTTTACTTAATTTTATTTTTTTAGTTTTTTAATTTATTTATATCTAATAATATCTTGTTTTTCATATTTTATATTTTTTTGTTATTATATTACTTCTAAATTTGTTCTATTTAAAGATGTTTAATTCTTATAATTTTTTATTTTTAACATGTTTGTTATTATTTTTTCTAAGGTTTTTTAACAATGATTTAGAATCTATAATGAACTCTTAATTTTTTTTTTTTTTTTTTCTCTTAAGCAGTCACGCTAGTACTTTATTAAGATTTTGAAATTATATTTGCAATTATATAAATATCTTTAACACCTAAGTCTAGCATCATCCAGTCACTTTAAAGATACCTAAGTGCAATCTGCTACACTACTTCAAGCAGAAGTAAGCTACTTGTCTAACTACTTAAAGTCTATAATAGAAGGGTCTTCTCTCTTCTATGACAAGTCTCAAAATTGTCTTCTGTATTTCTGTTCTGATTTGTTCTTCTTTTTTTTTTGTTCTTTCTTTCTTTTCTTCTATCTTTTGCTAATTTGCCTTTTTTCTCTTGCATGATCTTGTCTTCTTTTTTTTCTTTTCTCTTTTTGATTTACCTGTTATTCACACTTTCCTCTTCTATTCAATAATCTTCTTATATCAGACTCTCTATACTTGTTTGTAAAATGTATTTCAGGCCATATTTGCTATTACATTTGCAAACTATTGTTTTGACTTTATGTTTAGAAGCTGCCATAGTCTATTTTGTATTTCTTTTGGAATTAGGCTTTTAATTAGAGCCTCTCTCATTCTTACTTCTTCTGTTTCTGTTTTACCAAAGAGTGTTGTATATAACACATATGGAGGGACTCAGATTTTTTTTTCTTCACTAAGTTCCTTCCAGGCTGTTGCGATGGTTACTTTTTGTATTCTTTTTTATAAATTTCTTTGTTCTTTGCATGTTGCTAAATGTCTCTGTATTTCTTTGACTTTATCTTTGTACACTTGGCATTCAGTCATTGTATACACATCTGGTCTTCTTCTGTTAAGCTCTTTTAGGATCAAAAGTTTGTCTATTACACATTTTATAAATGCACTTCTTCTGGCACTAATTCTTCTTATTGTACAATGTACTTCTTTTATTATCTTTAACCTTTTTCAAAAAAATGTCCAATCATAAATCATAATTTCTGTTTCAGGTTCTAATTCTTTAATTGCTTTTGTTTCTCTCCATTCTGCTTCTAATCTTGCATTTATTACAAGCTTACATAACAATCTTGCTGATATATCAGTTCATTTGTTTTTTCACTCTAAGCAGTACTCTACTTTTTTACAACTAACTTCTTTGACCTGTATTATTTTCTTGCTCATTGCTCCTTTTTTTGCCAGGCCATCAGTTTTGTCATTCTATTTATTTTTATTGTGACTCTTCACTTTAACTAACTTTATCTGAATGTTTTTTGTTATAATAAGGTTTCTGATCTTCATTATCCATATTGCGTTTTTCTTTTTGAAGATCTTGTTTTTATCTGTTTGTTCTAAACCTCTATTAATGTTTCTTATTGCTGCATTACTATTTGTGTATATTTCCACTTGCTTTTGTTTTGGTATCATTAATATTGCTGCCCATATTGTTACAAGCTCAGCTATTGTTGATGTTTGCCATCCTTCTAAGCCTATTGCTATCTCCTCTTTTGGCCATTTTTGTGTTTTGTTTGTCTGAACTCATCCTATGCCTATTTTATTTTTAGTTACTGTATCTTCTTTGGCCTTTATGTTTGTTATACCATTTGTATATATTATATACTTGTTCTTGTTCCTTGTTATATTTCTTCTTAAGGCTTCTATTATTTTTTAGTTAATGTATTCATCTAGTCTTTGCTGTTTAACAATTTCTATTTCTAACTTTTCTATTGTTCTAATTCCTTCAAATTCTTGTTCTTCAGTTTCAGGTCATTTCATCTTTGATGTTTTTGTTATCTGGTCTATTGCTATATTAATTTTACTACTGCTTTTTTTTACTAATACATCTGGAACTCTATTAATTTTGTTGTTTGTTTTGATCTACTGTTGGCATTTATCTTCTGTACTTTTGTCTGTTCTAATACAGCTCTTATATCTCTTTATTTCAACAGCCAATTCATCTTCTTTACTTTGTATTTGCCAATGTTCTATTAACAATTTTTTCTTCTTTTTTTTGACTATTTTTCCCAGTTGCTTATGGTTTTGTGCACCATATATTATTCATTTTTTCCTTCTTTTATCCTCTGATATATTCTTCCATTTAACTTGCATTGCTTGTGTATTATGTCTATTTATTCTAAAGTGTTTTTTAACCTCTTTATTTTCTGTCTTGTTAAGCACTTTTTGTTCTATTACTTTGAACCAACTTGCTTTTTTTTTTCTTGCTTGACAGGCCTTGGTAATTTTTTAACTGCTGCCATGTAATTAAACTTTCTTCTTTCGTATTAAGCAGTTGGTTTAGATATATCAAGCCTTCTTTATTTATTTTACTTCTGCATCTTCTTCATAAATTAATGTTTACAAGTTCACTTATTTTGGTACCATATCCAAACATTATTCATAAATTGCCTTCTGTTCTTATATTTATTTTTAGCTTTCTTGCTTTTAATATTATCAAGCAAGCTAAATTGTTTCTTCAGCTGTCTACATTATCTGATATCTTTTCTACTTTTTATATGTCTTCTGTTAGGCCTGCTCTTTGACAGCCTTGTATTATTCTTAACTTTGTTAACTGTTCAAGTTCATCTTGTCTGTTTAGTCTTGTTACTAGCCTATCTACTTGTTTTATTATTATCTCTTGTTATAATGTTCTGCAGCTTCCAAGGTCTTTATGTTCTATTATACAGTTTTTTAATATTTTTTGCAAGTTACTCTTCTGTTTTACCAGACTTATTATTGGTTGATATATTTCACTTAAGTTTCTTTTTGACATCTTTATTAGTTGTAGCATATAACTTAGTTTTGGTATTACAACCATATTGTTTATGTATACAATTTAACTCATTGTCATTTTTTTGTATCTAAGGTCTCTTACTGTTTGACTTATTATTCCTTTTGCTTTTTTCTTTACTAGCACTTCATGTATTTTATTATTTAGCATATTCCTAGCAATCAAACTATCTTGTTTCTTGGTTCTTCTGTTATTTTGCTTTTTCTGAATATTACTTTTCTTTCTTCTTTTTTCATCTTTGTGTTCATTATTAGCAACTTTGATTTTGCTTTATTTATTTCAATATCATTCATTATGAAAAACTCTTCTGCTATTTCTAAGATCTTTATTAGCTGCTGTTTGCTATTTGCAATCCATATTGTATTATCAGCATATGCAATTGTTGCTTGATGATACTTTGTACTATTGTTGCATAGTATATTTTTTCTTATTTGTTGCTCTACTGTATAGCCTAAGCTTTCATCTTCTTGTACTCTTTCTAATAATGAATTATAAAAGAGTCACCATATTAGTAATGATATCACTTTATCTTGATCTATACCATCTCCTGTTATTATTTCTTTTGTTAGGCTGTAGGCTGTAATAATTCTCAATTGTCATTTGTGAAACAGGTTTAAAATATATTTCACTGTTCTTTCAGGTATCTTAACTCTTCACAATGCTAGTTCAAGACTTTTAAGTGGAACTGAATCAAATGCCTTTTTCATATCTTGTAAAAGTATCAATACTTCTTTGTTTTTTTCTTTTGCTTTTTCTATTATTATATTTAGAATATGTACAGGTTGTTCTGTTAAGTTACCTGGAAGGCCTGCATAGTTTGGTTCTCTGAGTATTTCTTTTTCTATAAACACTCTGGTAAGTCTTTTGTTACTACCTTTGTTATAACCTTTTTGAATGTTTCTATTAGTACTATTGGTCATATATTGTTTAAACTATATCCCTATTTGACATCTTTTGGTATTGGATAAACTTGTGCTATTTTCTATTTGGTCAGTATCTCTCCTGCTTTTAGACACAGATCTGCAAACTTTCTGAATATTTTTTGTGTTTTTCCTTCTGCTTGTTTTATCAGAATATAGCTTATTCCTGATATACCTGATGCTGTTCCTGTTTTTAGCTTTTTTAATACTTCTTTCTATTCTTTTTTGTTAATTTCTTGTTTGACTTTTGCATATCATTCTCCTTTTATGTCTCTTCATGATTTGTATATTTCTTTTTACTTTTCTGAAATCTCTTTTAATTTAGTATTTTTTTTCCTAAACTGCTTCTTGTAGTGTTCTGTTACTCCTTTCTTGACTTCTTCTGGTTTCATTAGCAAACTTGTTTCTTCTTCATTCTGCTTAATGAATCTGTCAAATACTATCTTCTTGTATGGTTTATTTAATAGACTTGCTATCATTTTCCCTTGGTTTGTCTTGATCATTTCACATCTTTTATCTATATTTTCTTCTATTTGCATTCTTTTTTTTTCCTTTTTTGTAGTAGTTTTTTCTAATCCTTTATATCTTCTATCTATGCATTTGACTATTGCCTCTGCAATTTTGGCAGTTTTGTACCTATTTTCTTGTTTAGTTCTTTTAATTGTTTGTTTACTTTGCTTCCTTCTTCTTTCATCACTTTTTAGTCCTTTTTTGTCTTTGCATATTTGATTAGTCTTTGTATTTTAACTATGTTTTCTTCTAGTTGCTGTTCTTTTTGACTTCTTCTCCTATTCATTACTGTATTGTATATTTTCTTCTTGGGTATATGCTTGCTTGCTACTGTGATAATTGCTTCTTCTATTATATTACAAATATTATTTATTTTGTTTACCCTTCCATCTTCATCTCATTTTTTCTTTTGAATGTTCTTTAGAGTTTTTTTAAATTCTAGTTGCTGTTGTAACTCTTGTGCATAGTTTTCCAGTCTTTTGTTTTTGCTTAATCATACAAATATAGTGTTCTTGACTGTTTTTTTCTTTTAATCTCTGCTTCACTTTTCCTTGCCATTACATGTTTGATTCATATTTTTGCTTTTACTATTTTATGATCACTTTTTGTAATTTTCTCTGCTTCATCAATTTCTGCTTTTTGCAACTTTATTGCAAGCCTATCTGACATCATATATAGTCAATTCTTGTCACTGCTTCTTCATTTGACCATGTATATTGTTGCTCTGTTGGGTGCATATCTCTGTATGTATCACTAAAATCCTGCTTTTTTATTCAGTTAAAAATTGGCAGTCATTTGCAATTTGTTGATTGTGGGTGTTGTCTGTCTAGTATATTGTTTGCTATATGGTTAAAATCACCTATTATAACTATTTGTGTTAGTCTTTTTCTTTTTAGAACTGTTTTTACAATTTTTTGTTAGATGCTCTTTCTCACTATTTTGTTGTTAGGTAGTATATAGATCAGGATTATTACTAACTCTAATTGCTTAAAGTATAGTGTGATTTCTATCATATATTCACTTATTTTCTTAACTGCACCAATGTGCTTCTCTTATTGCCTATCTACTAGAATTCTGATGCCTGATCCTTTTTTTTTGTCTTTTGCTGCATTTACCCAATGTCCTATATATTTATTGTTTGCCATATATGTTAGAAACTTCCCTTCTCTTTCTGTAAGGTTCATTTTAGTAATTCCCAATATCACAATTTCTTTTTCTTCTGCCCAGCCCAGCAGGTTTTCAAGTTTCCAACCTTTAGTTTTGAGTTTATTAATATTATGATATGCAATCTTAATTTTTTTCTTTCCTTCCTTCTACTTCTCCTTTAGTTGTTTCTGCATTATTTTTGTATTCTTGAATCTTTTTTCCTACTTTCTGCTTTCTTCATTTCTAAGATCAGGAGATATTTCTTTTCTTTTTTCTTCAAACATTCTTCTTTCTTTTTGTAGAAAGTCTTCGATCTCCTTGTCTATATTCTTAAGTTCAATTGAGTCACCCTTAGGAGCAATCAGCCAGATCTTCTTTTGTACTTAGATATATACTTTTCAATCTATTTAGTCTGTCTAACATCTGATCTAAAATGTTCTTAATTTGTCTAATTTCTAAATGAGGTTGTATATCTAATTTTATCTTTGCTTCTTTCAAGTTTTCTCTTTCTTCTTTTATGCTAATGTTTCTGTCTCCTAACCATTCTTTAATATTCTGTAGTTGGAAATCACTTTCCATTGCCACATATTTTTTGTTCGAATATTGACTATTTTTGTCCTAGCTACTTTCTTTTCTTTCTTTGTTGCTTATTTCTTTTCTTCTTTCTGCATTATTGTTTTTATCACCTAACTATTCTTTTATGTTTTGTATTTGAGGATTACTTTCTATTTCTGTATATTCTCTCCATAAATTTTGACTAGTCCTATTCTAGCTTCTTTTTCTTCTACCTCTGAGACTTTCTTTTCTTTTTGTTTCTCTTGCCTTTTCATTTACCCAGTATACTCAAAAGTTGTTGTACATGATTGGTTTAGACTAAGCTGTTTTTATCTCTCTTTTTGTTGCAAATGTAATTATTACAGTTTTTCTTTGATTTCTATTTCTATTTGGCATGATATAAACTGATCTTGCACCTTTGCTTCTTAGATATCGTAATAATAGAACCTCTGAAGCATTACTCAGCAACTCTGTTAACTTTGTTGTATACTGTCTTTGCCTTTGTCTTGTCTTGTAGTCTTCTTCTCCTTCTGTTACTCTTATCAGTTTGTTTCTATTGACCAGTATGGACTACAGGATGCTTTCCTCTTCTATTTTTTCTATCTGAATTACTGCAAGAGACTTGAATTTGAATCTCTTAATTCTTGTCACTTGTGCTTTCTTGAATCTTCTGCAAATATATTCTAGTTCTTTTTTATTTATGCTTGTTAGTAAGTCCCAAATTGTTATGAACTTTTTGTCTTTTATTTTTTTGTCATTATTGTTTCTTTGGTCTTCTTTTAGTTCATCTTTGTTTTTTTCTTTTCTATATCCTTCCCTTTTGTCATTTAGTATACTGGCTTTTTTATCTTGGTATTCTTCTTTACATTTTTTTTGTTTGTTTCTTTTTTTTTTAATATCTTTCTTTAGTATCATTCTGTATCAGTCACTTTCTTTTTTTCTAATTCTTTGTATCGCTTCATTTCTGCTAAATTCACAGTCAAAGTTCACTTTAATTCACAAATTCCTTGCTTAAAAATTTCTTTAATGTTCTTAATATGTTTATTATCTTTTAATAACCAGCTAATAAACTTCATATACTCTTTTTTTGAACCTCCAGGTACATTGTATGCAGGGATGTTGGCTAATAGACTGTTGTCTTTGTTGCAGTTTCTTTTGCTTGATGCTCATATACTTTTCTCTAAGGGGATTTCTACTATATCTATTTCTCTTTTAACTTCTTGTTTTTTTCTTTTTCCTCTTTTTTTTTCTTCTATTGTTGAACCTTGTCTTGATTCTTTACCATCTATTTTTATGTCTTCTTGTCTAATCTCTTTTGTTTGTTCTTTTCTAGTTTTGGTTCTCTGTACCAATAATTTCTTTTCTATTCTATTTATGCTTTCTGTACTTACCTTTGTTCTTGCTTCTTTTGTTGTCCTGAGGTTCTCATCTAATAGTCTTCTCTTGTTCATATCTTCTTTCTCTGTCTTTCTTTCAGTTTTTTGGTTTCCTTCATATATATTTTCTTGTTTTTCCTTTTTCTTTGTTGCTTCTTGTTGTGCTGATTTCTCTGTTTCTTGTTTATCTTTTTCTTCAATTTCAATTATCATCATGTTTCTGTCTTGTTCTATAAAGTCTAACTTCTTTTTTGGCTATTTTTTTTTTGCTTTTTCGATCAATTTTTTTGTCACTTTTAACAATGCAACTTCTTTAGGTTTTTGCTCTGTAAGCATTACAACAATTTTGTCTTCTCTGTTTGGCATTATATATATCATACTTGACTGGTTGAAGAATATTTTATTGTGTATTTTGTGTATTGCCCAGTATGCCTTTCTTATAAAAATTGTTGATAGACTTTCTTTATGCTTTTCTAATCTCATGTTGTACTTATGTCTATATATTTCTGATTGGTTTCATAAATTTTCTATTTACTCTGTTTTTCTTATACAAACTTTGTTTACTTGTTGTATAACCTATCTATCTATTCTAGTTTAGTAGTTTGCACATGTCTGTTTTGTTTTGCTATTTTGTGTTTTTGTATAATGTAAACAGATCTACATACAGGATCTAGTGGCAATTCCTTACTATTGCTGTTTTCCGAGAAAATTTTCTAATTTTTTTTTCTTTTCTTTGTAGCTATACTATTATTTTTGCAGCACACTTCCCTTCTATACTTCTTATTGCTTTCTATATTGCTTCTTCTTTTTATTTAGTGCTACTTAAAGTGTTTTTTATTACCAATTTTGCAGAAATCTTCTTTTTTTCTTCTGGCTATTTTGTATCTAAGTGATCATTAAGAAGAGTTTTTTAATGAACTCTTATTTTAGTTAGACCTGCTATTATTATTTTTATAACTAATTTATATATATATACTGTATATTTTTTTTTATAATTAAAGTCTCTATCTTAAGAGATGTGATATTTTATTTAAGTATATTAGAAAATAAGTGCCTTCAGAGGCTTTCTTATATTGAAAGTTACAACTAGCCACATATGCATTTTTGGTGCCTAATTTAAATAGTCTGCTTATACATTGCTATATAAGTTTTATACTAGTTGCCATATCTGCAAGCTAATTAGAGATCTTGCCTATTTAAATCTTCTGCATATGCAATCTTCTTTGTATTATGAAAACATCTCAAAGCTACACCTATTCAAGTTCCCAATGCTAGTCGTACTTGGAGTTTGTGTAAAAACATTTGGGATTTGTATTAGAGATACTTAAAATTCTTGTGCTGTGGCACTTGATACAGTAATTTAGTACTAGGATATATAAAACTTGTATAGAAGTACTTGAGGTTTGTAAGGTAATAGTAATATTACAGATGTTACTTAGTGTCATGTAGCTGTACCATATTCCTAATAGCCAATTAAGATCCTTTTATCTATTTACTATATAATATAACTATCAACTAAATAATGACTAATAGTAAATATAATATAAAATACAATAATGAATATATATATAATTACTAATACTACTATATAATATACTATGCTAAATCTACTTTGTAACATTTTCCTCCTCTTAAGAATTTTGTTTCACAAAATTTCCATAGTTTTTGTATTTTTTTTTTTTTTCGGTATTAAGGTGACCTCTTTGGTCTGAGCTTTTTATTAATACTTATAGCAGATACATGTTTTATATAG
>CAJVQA010000685.1:0-31041 GCA_910591915.1 Cetraspora pellucida
CATATGTTACTATTTTATAAATTACTTAATAAAGATACAAGCAAGACTTCATCTTAAAAAAAAAAAAAAAAAAAAAATTATAATAATATATTTTTTGACTAGTAATGATTCTTCATATTTCTAATTATTATATTTGTTGGATCTTTTAAAACTTTAATACAAAAATCAAAGTCTTCACATATAATAAAGTATTTGAAAAGCAATTTGTCAAATGCATTATGAAATAAAGATAATTTTGATGTTCAATTATTAAATAAAAAGAGTTATCAAAAATAAAAATTTTTTTTCTTTAAAATAGCAATCTTGTCTGTATGTCTTTATTAAGTAATATATAATTATATAATTTTATATACAAAGTCTATTAACAAGACTATAATTAACTACACATACAACTTTAGTCATTGTCTATTTAAAAGCTCTACCTATAAGTTATCTGCTAATTGTCATACTTGAAACTTATCTGTAAGTTCTTTATTTAAAGTCTTTGATTTTTAATACTATTGCATATATGTGTAATATCCATATTACTATTATAATAACATATCAGATTAAGATTACCTGGTTACTATTTATATCAAGGTATTATCTTATTAGATATTACTAAGTATCCATAGCCTTTAATTCACCTTTGATGCAAACTTACTAAGCTGGTACCAAGATTATTATTTAGATCCAATTTAATGTAACCCATATCAATTAAACCAGTTTTAATGCCAGAAGTGTTTGAATTTTAGTAAATTCATTTCTTTTCTGTAGTTTCCTTTTATGTTTACCATATTACCCACTAATGCACCTTCTCTTCATTTCTGGTATGTCTACTGTTTCTCTCACATTGAATACCAACTTTCCATATTAGGAAACTTCTTTCCAGAAACTTATTTATACACTGATTTTCTATTTACATAGACTTAATCATAGGGTTTAATGTACATTCATATACTTTCATAGATTACAGAGTTTTGCCTCCAGCTGGAATTGAACCGTTGACCTTGTCTGTAAAGAGAGAGGCGCCTAGACCACTACGCTACGGAACCCCATCCTTAGAATAAAAATTTTATTTAAATATTTTTGACAATTTATTATAAAACATCATTTACTTTAACTATCATTACGTCAATCGATTATACATTTATTATATTATCGAATTTGAAATCAACTTAAGTTGCTATTAAATTTAATGATTTATTGATTAGTGATTTATTATAGCATCAAGTTTAGAATCAACGTAAATTGCTTTTAAATTTCGTATCGACTTGGGTTACATTTGGAATTCCTCTTCAACCTAAGTGGATTCCAAATCTACAATAGTTCTGTTCCGACGTACAACATATATATTAAATATTCTAATTTATAAAAGTATTAATATAAATATGATTTGTTAATTCAATGAAGTCAATGGATACTATCCATTCGCTTCATTGATAATTTTCTCAATGGACCTTATCTATTAACAACCCTACCCTGTGTTAAACATTTTGATATTTACATAATAAAAACTGATATCATATAAATTATTAATAAACTATTTTATACAGTATTTATATATCATGTAAGCGCGATAGTCACGAGTTAGAAGCAATAAAAGCAATGCACGATAATTGGATCATACGACACATGTTAGCCAATCATTTACAAAATTTTCAAGATATTTTTAATCGTTGTACCTCCCAGTACTTTACTGTATGACCAATATCTTATAAAAAAAAAAAGAGACAATTATAGTTCTGTAGTTGAGACGACTAAGCCGACTAAGCCGATCAGGAGTTTATTAAATTAACCAATCCTTAGTTAGCTTGCAACATTATGTTACGCGAAGGCTAACATGGGCTTTAACATGATTAAATTTGAGTTATACAATAATAAATTTATACGTACGTATATATATATATATATCTGATATCTGATATGTATATGTTTAAATGCAAGATGAATGATTAGATTTAAAATATTTCTGAAAGAAATAACATAATTTTAATTATGATGTAATGTATTAAAACTAATAATAGTTTCGTACGACAGGTTCATTGAGGAAATAATATTTTATGCCAATTTTTTTTCACCCTCAGCGCATATACATAATTTTGTTGTGTCCACACGTACGTACGTACGTACTGTACATACTATATTAGATAACAAAAAAAAAAAAAAAATTGAAATTTTCTCGTAATTCAAAAAAACTTTTAAGAGTAAACACTAAAAAAGTGATTAACTTGTTTATTGTTCACATTAAAAAAGGTTTATCTGTTGATTATGCATATATTTAATTTTTTTTTTAAAAAAAAAGGCTTATTTTTTTTTAAAAGGGGTAACGTAACGGGATCTAAATTATAATGTTTTATATTGAATTTAGATTGAAATTGTTTACTTGTATAACTAAAAATATTTTCATTACCTTAATGTAAAAAGAACAAGGTATAAAAATTTACTTGTATGATTTCCAAGGCGTACTCATGCAACGAGCATCATCATACGAATTATACTAAAAAAAAACTTTTGTTATACACGTACAGTACACGCATAGTACACGTATAGTACACGTATAGTACACGTACAAAAAAACTTTATCCGATCTTATCACTGACTAAAATGAAAAATAAAGAGTTTTTTTTTTTTTTGTAATAAGCTGATAACGATTCTGCATGGTAATTTTGTTATAGGTAAATATCAGAATATTTGTTGTTATACTAATTACTTTTTTTAATTCTTGCTCCCTTAATCAAAATATTATTTAGTGTTTCTTCTTTAATATACGATGCTACAGTAACCTTCAGGATGATCTTCAGGGTAACTCTCAGGGTAACTATTAGAGCAACTCTTAAGGCAACCCTCAGGGTAACTCCCTCAGAGTAACCTTCAGGCAATATGAAAAAATGGGCAAAATATTTATTTAGTATTTAAACCGAATTTTATAATGGTTTATACAAGATTTCTTAAGTGTTCGGTTTATTCAAGTTTACTCAAGTTCGATATTTAAAACATTAATCCCAAATAAAAGAACGTAGAACATTTATACTCAACATTTGTATATCCTTCGATATAAGAAAACTGTAAATACTATAAAAAATGGTAAGCCAAAACCCGATCTATAATAAATCTATAATAGATCTACTCGACATAAAAAACGAAATCGGATTAAAATAAAATTTTAATTTGAAAATTAGGCATAGTAGTTAAAATTCTTCGAGTTTAGAAATTTGCTTATAACTTCAACAATTAAAAGGATCCAAGTTTCGTTTTAATCTGATTTTTAACGACAAACTCTTGATGTTATTATGGCATTGTCAATGTTACTAAGGACATTACTATATTTTTCACATCAAGAGTTATATATGCACACCACTAAAATCCGTACTGAAAACTCTTATTGAAATCACAATGAAATCCACATTGAAACCAATATTAAAAAAAAAACCGTATTTAAAATCATTTCTAGGTCCCATAATGAAGACTCACATTGAAAACCCACATTGAATACCTCACATTGAAGAACACCAGATCCTATAAAATAAAACTTTTTTTTTTATTAGAGTAGTATTACAAAAATTTTGTTTTTTTTTTTTTAGAAAAAAGATAGAAAGGAAAACAATTAACTAATTTTTTTGAATAAAAATGTTTGTTGAAAAAATTGTCAAACAGAATTTTTTTTGAATTAATTTTCAATCAAATCAAAAAAACTTTTTTTTTTTGAATTAATATTCAATCAAATTAATATATTTAAATTTAATATTCAAACCAACTAATGTATTATATCCAACTAATATATATAATAACTTTTGAAATTAAATTTTTGAAGAAATTAATTTTTGTTTAATTTACCAATTTTAGAATGTTCCTTAATAGTATTTCTAGTAAAAAGATGACTCATACTCATAGTTAAACATTTATAATTAGCACCAAATTCCAATTTAATTTTCATATTTGGAAAAATTTCTTCAAGATATTTTTTAATATCTTCATAAAAATGGTTAATAATACAATAACCATTTAAAGAAAATTCTCTTAATTTATTACCTTCTTGAGAAAATTGTAAATATTCCATTTGAGAACCATCACGATAAAAAGTTATAGAAATTCGATCTATTAATTTTGCGATACTAGCACAAAGAACTTCTTCAATTGTATAAGCGAATGAATCCAAAAGTTCACCAGCAGCTTTTTGAGCAACAGAAACTTGAGATGTGAATGGAATTTGAAAATAATTAAATTCTTGTTCAAGTTCAGGAAGGGAAACATGATAAAAATGTGGATGAGAATTTGAAGGTTGAGGTTTTTTTATAGGTGTTGAAATTTGAGTAGAGATTTGTTGAGTTGAAATTGATTGAGTTAAAATTGATTGAGAAGAAATCGGTGGAGATGATGATGTTGAAATTGTTGGAGGAGAGAAACGAGAGTTTAATGGATTAACTTGAGGATTAACTTGAGGATTAATTTGAGGATTGATTTGAGAGTTGATTTGAGAGTTAATTTGAGGATTAATTTGAGGGTTAATGTGAGGATTAATTTGAGGATTAATTTGAGGGTTAATTTGAGAATTAATTTGAGAATTAATTTGAGGAGTTTTATTAATAAAAGAAGAAGAGGTAGATGCTATTACAGCGGCGGCAGCACCAGTTGGAACAGTAGCATTATTAACTTCAGTATGTGATGATGATAAAGAAGGAGAACAAGATATTATAGAAGAAAGTGGAGGAGATGAAAAACCACTTGAAGTTTCTAATGCAGGACTCCATACAATCGAACCAGTACGATAATATTCCATAATATAATGAAATGCGTAACCGTTGCGATCAATGAAATATTCATTTCCATTTGTAGGATGAAGCATTTCTTTGTTGCGTGGATGGAACATTGTACCAAGAAGGGTTTCTGGATAAGTTGTTAAAGTCGTTCGATAAGTTTCATACTATTCATAAATATATAAATATTTAAATATTTATAAATGTTTATAAATATAAAAGTTATTAAAGATTGAAATAACGTTCGTTTAGAAACTCGATTATTAACTCACTTATAAAATTTTGATTGATTACCTTGATACCACCAACATTTAATATTATTTTATCATTAGGTATTGGGTCATCACCAAGATCTCTTGACATTGTTTCATTTTCGAATTCAACTTCAGATTCTCTATCACTCATTTTTTTTTTTTTTTTTTTTTGCCAAGAATTTGTTTAAAAGAAAGAAATTTTTTTTTTTAGACAGTAAGTTGGTTAAGTGTGGCTATACTGATTTTTGTAACAAATTTGGTCTAGTTATTTAAATGATCGACAAAGGTAGAGAGAAAAAACGGCAAGTATTAATGGTAATGAAATAACCGATCCAATAAATTGATTATTCAAAAATATATGGAAAATGATCCAATAAATTTGACTATTCAAAAATATATGGAAAATGATGATTTTAACATTAACGTTAAATGAACGAAAATTTTTTTATATCAATTACCAGAAAAAAATTGAAAGAAAAAAAAAGTTTGAGGATCTGATACAAAAAAGATATATTAGGATATTGCTTTTAATTTATATATTTACAATTGTGTCGATGTTTGTGTTATCTTTTTTTTTTTTTTTGGTTTGAAAAAGACAGTCATACAAAGCACGAGAATAGATTATTTAGGTTACTTCGTGGGGTATGCAAATCATTGTATTTTAAGACTTACGTACGTATGTAAAAGTACGCAGATGTGTAAGAAGTTTTTTTTCAAGTTTTCTTGTCTTCTTGAATTCTGAATGTTTTTATTAAAAAAAAAAAGGGACAAAACAAAAAAAAAAAAAAAGAAGTGTGTCAGAAATGAAAGATGCAAGATAAGTTATAAATGAAAAAAATAGCCAACTTTTAACAATGCTTGATTAATTTGTGTTTACAACATGCGTGCATAAATGTTTCATCATGCACATACGTACATACGTACATACGTACTAACGTAATCAGTCGATTCGGATAAGCCAAAAATGCAAACGAAAATGCAAACGAAATTTAATGAATGTTCATTAAAAGGGTTTCATTTCTCTTACGTACAAGTGTATTGCTTACACTAAAAGTGTTAAAAAGTTTATTAGTAGATAGGAATTTTTTGAGATTGAGAATGTAACAAACAAATTAAAGAGACAACCTTGTTTTTTTAAAAAGTTAATGCATAATCGGAATAAGTCGTGAGGTTCCTATCGAGATTACCTATTTTATTTGCGTATAATAATATC
This sequence comes from Cetraspora pellucida, assembly GCA_910591915.1. NCBI lineage: Eukaryota > Fungi > Glomeromycota > Glomeromycetes > Diversisporales > Gigasporaceae > Cetraspora > Cetraspora pellucida. Next base: position 6,204 of record CAJVQA010000685.1, read on the forward strand.
TATAATCTCTAACGATAATTCTGTAAATTTGATGCAGACTTCTATAAAGAAGAGTTTTATGATTTCTTGCATACAAGGTCTACAAATGGTTTTGTTGGCATGTGTACTAATACTTTATATTTGCTTTTTGAAGCCGATGGGATCGATAAAACTTTATCCTACCGGAGCTATCGGAGAGCTATCGGAGAGCTACCGGAGAGGAATAGACCGAACCGCATGATATTAATTGATATTTAATTTATGAATGTTACACGAATAATTTTACGTAAAAAATTATGTCATTTTAATTAACGTTAATACATCAAATAAAAAGAATGCCACATGATCTTAATAAATTTAGATAATTCAGATTATTCCGAGATTAACAAATCCTAAAAAGTAGGCCCATACGTTTTTGAATTTAAAAAAATACTCCATTTTATGCTGAAAAAAGAACACAAACGTATGATAAACATCATATTTGATATAAGTTTTGTAACTTAACTTAGTCTGGGCTACCACTATCAAACATACTTTATTGGGTGTCCCATATCGGTCTAATTACAAACATGGTAAACATGATGCTTACTTTACTTGGTGTGAACATCTTTACTTTTTATGTGACATATTATATTGTCGATAACGATACGTAACTTTTTCTTTCTTCATCATATATATATATATATATATATATATATATGATAATTGACGGACGTTTCAAACTCATAGTTAACCCTAATCGTGTAGATAATCGTGTAATACTATACTGTACATACAATCTATACTGTACGTACAAGCGAGATACGTATAAATAAGATCTTAAGTTTTAGATTTTTAGATTTATTAGATTTACTTGTACTTCTTTTATTAAACACTATTACTATTATTATCGAACACTATTACACAAATTGCTACCTAAATATTTTTACATGGTTATGGTAATTTTTAATATATTTTGTTTTTAATATATTTTGTATTAAATATATATATATATATAGTATATATAGTATATATAAATATATATATGTATGTGTGATTATTTATACGTACCTATATTGACGATAATGTGTGATGATTTACTCGATAATGTACTTTCTACATTGGCTCACGTTGTTTAGATAATTTCAAACGATGTATACTGATCATCGTTTTTAGGCAGGGACTAAAATGTTACCTATGAAGTTATTCTTTGATTCTGGTGTTGCTAATATAATAAATAAATATGTATGTTAATAATTATATATACTGGTACGTACGTACGTACTGGCGTAAAAAAAATCATGCCATTCCTAATCAAATGATTATCCAAAGTTTAATGATAATCCAAAGCCTTGTGTTATACCGATAAGAACTCTTGCATCCTTTTTGAATTTAACATTTACCAACCAAATTTTAATCTGTTATCCGTGCATGTATAATATATACGTATAATAGATGTATATGTGTATAATATGTGTATAATAGATGTATATGTGTATAATATGTTATAATATGTGTATCAATATGTGATAATATGTGATAATATGTATAATGCCTACGTACCGTACGTACTGTACGTATGTACATTAAATACTACTAACTACATATATGTTGTATAATTACATGCAGATAGGTTTTTATCCATCTTTTCCGTCGTTAATTGATATTAATTGATAAATATCACTTGCTTCGTGATTGATTTAAATTTTTTTTTTTTGTTCAAATAAATTCTGTATAACTACTGTATACGTAACTCTTTATAAATGCTATTAATATTAAGTGATGTCATATTCTAGTTAATATTAACAAAAATGCATTTATGCATGCATATTAGTTTATCATTCGTTCGTTCGTTAAAATATAATATATATATATATATATATACGTGACGATAATGGTACATACGTACAATCATGCTGTAATTGCGTTATTGTTTTGTCATAGCACAGATGGGCGTGGATTACGTGTTGAGATTTTTCGTTTCACGAATCCGTGCATAGAAAAATACTCTATCTTAAAGCGCGTCGATCTTTAATTTTTAAATTACGTAAATGCTTTTGTAAAACATATATGTATACATATACGTATATGTATATTTATCATTATTATTATATTATTGTATATTATTATTATTTTTATTATTGTTACTTTATTATTATTATTCTTCTTATTATTATTTTAATAATTTTATTACGTATTATTATTATTATTATTATTTTAATAATTTTATTACGTATTATTATTATTTTAATAATTTTATTATTAATATTATTTTAATAATTTTCTTATTATTATTATTATTACTTTAATAATTTTCTTCTTCTTATTATTATTACTTTAATAATTTTCTTATTATTATTATTATGTTATTAATTTTATTATTATTATAATTATAATTTTATTAATTTCATTATTATAATATTATTAATTTCATTAATTTCATTATTATAATATTATTAATATAATATTAAATACAGTTAATCCCTGTTAAATGCATCTTTAAAAAATAAGATGGCCAAGTCATAACATACTCATGATATACTCATAATAATATAAAATATGTTGCGTACACGGCTTTGACCTTGTGGTTATAACTGTACGTACGCATGTATAGCACATACCTGATACGTATGTACTGTATATTCGTATGTACTGTACGTACGTATCAGGTATGTACAGTATATTTCGTACGTACGTACGTGTGATCCTTAAATTCCTACAGATAATATATAACTTTTATAAGGTTAAATTGAATTAAGTTTTTATGAATAAAATATATATATATATATATATATATATTCTTTTTTTTATACCCTAAATTTTTTTTTTAAAAAAAAATACCTAATTAAAGTTTTAGAATAAAATTTTAGAATAAAATGCTTGAAAGTATAGGTATCATTTATTTATTGCTATTTGGACAAATTACTATTTTAAAATGCAACATAAATAAATAAATATTTTCACCTGGGTTAAAGTTATTCGACAAGCTATAAATTTGTTGACGTGACAGTAATTAATAGTATTATTAATAGTATTATTAGTAATATCTTGGGTGACTTTTAACCCGGGTAAAAATAGAACTTCCCATAAAAATAAAATAAATAAATAAATAATATCTAATTATAAAATGTGTGCACATCACACACAATATAGCATAAATATCGGTCCGAAACACGGGTAAATGGATAATACAGTAAAGAATTAATAATGAAAAAATTATATAATCAATATAATTAATTATTAACCCTAATCAATTATGATAAATTAAATATATTACAGTATTATAACAAAGAATAATTTATCATAGCAAGAGAGATGATTTTCGTCATGATGGCAAAGGGAATTCTATATCGATATTGTCTATCAAATTATATTTTTTTTCAACCTGTCAACATCTATATTTATTCAAAACCTTGAGAATCAAAAAATTTGTCGATTCCTCGTGAGTTCACATGATTTCATGATCTACAAATAGCTCAATTTTATTCCCACGGGTACATACTGATACAGTACATAAAAATTGTTTTTACGATTTTTTTTTAAAAAAAGATAACAGATAACCCAGAAGAGAAAAAATGAATAAAAGGTTATTCAGCTTTTTCAAAAATCTGCAAAGATGAGTAATGCTGATGAAACATATAATATTGTCTATGGAATTGGTATCTCAAAGGACGAGCATAGAGTCATTCATTTACATAGTATCAAATATCTGCAGAGATAGGGTATAACTTTGTATTCTATTATGACAAAGAAATTTAAGTTGAAAAGAATTTAACATAAAGCATTCATTTTACTATCAAAAAAAATCTGCAGAGATGGGAGTTAAGGATTGGAACCGTTATTAGTTTTAACCGCCTATCACTATAATCGTTTATTTATATTATGCGGTTAAACAAATAAATAAAAAAATTTTTAAATCGTTTAATTATACGGTTAAACGAGTAAGACAAATTTTATAACCGATTGAAAACTGTTAAATTATTCGTTTGACCGTTTTTTAAAATTTATACGTAACGATTAATCGTTTAATAATCGTATATTGATACTGTACTTATAATAATCGGATTTTATTCGACAAATCAAATGTGTATCGTTAGCATAACGATAAGGTAAGTTTTATTAAAAAATTGACCGCCGCACAAACTTATATAATTCTATTAACTTGTGAAAGTTTGTTATCGATCAAAGTTTCATCACTGGGTTATTAATAGTTATCAGGTAGAATGTAGGTCAGTGTCATCTCCGATCATGCTGCTTCTCGGCATGATCGGAATTAATCAAATGATCACTAAATGGCTAGGTTCTGGGAAAATGACAAAAAAAGTTCTTCGGAAAATCAATTGTTATATTATAAATCTTATAATAATAAATCATAAGGAAATATAAACTTTTTATTCTAAATTGATTTATATAAAAAAAAAAAGAAATTGTCATTTTCGACCCTTTTTCCAGCATCTAGCCCGACAAATATCACTTACCTGCCTGATAACGATATTATCCGGTAGTGATCATTGATTATGTTACTCGTAAATTATTGTTATTCATAAAGTTTAGTTTATTGATTGTGTGATTTCTTTCTCCGGTTTTTTTCTTCCTTTTTCTTTTTCCTCGGAAACTTTTTTTAGCATGGATAAAACTATCATTAAAAAAACAAAAAAAAAGATATATAACCAAAAAAGGAAATATTTGGATTCCGAACGTGGATAATTACCGGTAATATGCAATACGACGTATAATTTATTGGTAAAATGATTATTAAAAATAATTAATAAGCGGTTAAACAGATAAACGGTTATATTATTGTGATTTGCAACATTTTGTAAATTTTTTTTCCTTTTGAAGCAGCAATCTTGCCTGTATATCTTTATTAGTAACATATGATTATATTTTTATATACAAAGTATATCAACTAAAGTACAAATAGTCACATGTATAACTTTTAGTTATTATCTAATTAAGGGTTTTGCCTATAGGTTACCCACTAGATGTCATACTTGAGACCTGTCTGTAGATCTATTTAAACTTTCTGATTTTCAATACTTATGTTGCATATATATGTAATGTTTATATTACTATTATAGTGACATATCAGGTTAGGATTATCTTAGTTATTATTTATATTAAAGTATCATTTATTAGATGTTACTAAATATTCATATTTCTTTGAATTTACCCTCAATGTAAGTTTACTAAGTTAGTATTAAGATTATCATTTAGATTCAATTTAATATATTTCATATCTACTAAACTAGTTTTAATGTCAGAAGTGTTCAAATTTTAATAAGTTTATTCTTTTTTTGTAGTTTTCTTTTATATTTATTGTATCATCTACTAGTATATTTTTTCTTTATTTCTGATATGTTCATCACTTCTCTCACATTAAGTGTCAACTCTTTATATTAGAAACTTCTTTTTAGAAATTTTATATACTGATCTTCTATTTATATAGACTTAGTTACAGAACTTTGTGTATATTCATATGCTTCTGTAGATTATAGAATTTTTGTTTTTAGTTAAAATTGAACTATTAACCTTGTCTGTAAAGGAAGGGATGCTTAGATCATTAGGTTACAAAACTTTATTTCTCATTTTGTAAATTTTTGCTGATTATCAGATTTTTGTGTCAATATTTTTAAAAATCTAATAAATATACATTAAGATCATACAAATTTATATTTACAGTTTTTGAATTAACAGAATGAAAAATCCATTTTTTTTAATATATCAACCAATAGACTAATATAATATTCTATATTATGTGATGAATCAAAGTAAATCATATACTGCTTAAATAATAATTAGCAAGATATTATATAATTCATAATCAAAAGCATATACCAATTTCAATAAATAATAATAAAACTTATTTTATTAGTATTCATAATACATAACTTGAACTAAACTATACTTAATTTTATTTTTAAAAAAAACTCATTTATATATAAATGTCATTAAGGAAAAACCTAATTTTGAAATTTGATATTGTAACTTATTATTTAGCAAATCTAGTCTTTAAAAAAAAATTATTAGTGACTCATTAGTAATAAATCATTTTGGATTATGTAACTTGATTAGTTTTCTAGTTCACATTATCAATTATTAGCCTAGTATAAATTTGATTCAATATTTTTTAAAATATTTCTTTTAAGGAGTTGACATTTAAGAGCTCAATATAACTGCTCAATGATAGATTATGGTGCCCAGAAAATGTACTATTGATTATCAAATCACCTAAATTAAAAAATTACCAAAACAACAAAGATTGTACAACCATAACAAATATATTATGGATTAACTACTGAAACACTAAACAATACATGAAAAATAAAAATTACAAATTAGCTTGAAAATATAATTTATTAAACAATAGTTAAATACAATAGCTTATTTTATTACAATAACTTAACTTTATATTATTCAAAAATGTATAATAATAAAACATATTTAAACTATCCAATTTTACTTAGCTAAAACTTTGTACGTTAATTTTGTTAAATCAACTTTTACATTTTAACTTACCACTTTACCTTGAAAAATAATTGTGATTCATGCATCTTTGATTATACCATTTATATTTAATTGTATATATAATATTATTAGAAATAATATTTACATTCTTAATAGTTGTAGAACAACTATATCAAATAATGTATACAAACCCAAAAGAACATATAAATCATTAACACTAATGCTCTCTAAACATATTAGCAATATTATATTATATTTGTATTAATTATAAACATATTATATTAAATAAACTGAATTAAATATTTGAAAAATGCAAAAATTTTGATGTCTTCAAAATTATTAAATGAATAAGCTAAAATAACATTCTTACTCAAATCTAACAAGAGAATGATCATCTCAAGTAAAATTCAATAGTAAAGATTGTATAATATAATATTTCATCTCATTATATTACACCAAAACTTTGATATTCAATAAGAAGATATGTGACCTCTTACAATAAAATTACACATATTATTTTGGAATAATATTATTAGAACAATAATTTTAATAGCCTTCATCATACTAATACACAACCTATTTTTAAATCATATTAGAAGACAAAACAAACACCTATATAATAAAACTGAAAACAATTAAAAATAATAATATTTACATTATGCTAACACTAAACTAATACCAAATCAAGTAATACCAATAATAATATTTTTTACAACAACAATTCAGACTACAACAACAAGTTCAACACCAACAACAATAGTCAATACAATACCTAACACAATAGATAAACCTTCTAATATAATTAAAGTTGTCATACAAATACAGACTACAGATTAGAATAGTTTAAACAACAATATCCTTATTATTAAAATATTAAGTGCAATATTTATATTTGTAACAACAATATTAGCAACAATACTCTATTGTATATGAAGAATCAAAAAGAATAAAAGAAAACAATTACTATGCAATATAATATACTAATACTACCACTTGCAGCAAATATAATTTCTAGACCACATTTAAACCAGCAACAATTATTATCACAATTGCAAATACTAGACTTAGCAAGACAATTGCAACAAAAAGATTTAAACAAAAGAAAAAGAAAATCAAAACAAAAAAGACATGCACCTGTTATAGACACAGGATTACCAACACAACTTGGAAGAAAATATAATTATTTTATTACAGATTCAGAAACATCTGATTATTTAACTAACCTAAAGTAGAACATATAAACAATAACAACCACAACAATCAATGTTCAACAAACTACTTTAACAATCAACGAGACAAATAATAACTGCAACAATACTAATCAAATTAACCTTTATTTAATATTCACCATTATAATACTAACATTATTCTATTTACTAACAATAATATGCATTTGCTGTCACAACCAAAGATATAAAAAGAGAAACTATTGAGACAATCCATCATTAGAATATAATGCTTAATACAGAGATTCAACTTGAAATATACTTTAAAACCTTATTACTCTTTCAATACCATCTGATCAGACAATACTTGCAATAGTGCAATCATAGTAGGAATAATTATTACAGGACTAGTTATACTTATAATCTATGAACTTGTAAGAAGACAAAGAATAATCAAACAAAGAGACTATAACCAAATACTGCTAGTATCTTTAAACTATTGAATGACCAACCTATTCAACAAACTTTATAGAAAGAAAAGAGTACCTAAAAAACACATTCAAAATCTGAAATATTTTCAAAATCTACAAGACTTTGAACAAAGATTTAACAATGTTACAAGACTACTCAGAGACTCAAAAACATATAGAAGATACAGAAACACAAGACATCCAAACTTACACCCAAACCATTCTATAACTGACCTTAGAAGTTACAACCAAAGAGTACCTATAGTACTGAAAAGAACAAATATACCTACCTATTTAAATTATATTTAATGCAAGCAAGACAACAAATAATATTTTTAACAATCTCAATACTAACACCAACAGTAAACTTAATTCAAACAATAGCAACAATCTTAACAATAATAGCAAGCTCAACAATAGTACAAACTCAAATACCAGGATACTTTTAAGATAACAACATAGTAACCCAAGACATAGTATCAATAGTAGTAGTAATATTTGCAATACTATTATTTGTATTCTTTAATTAGAGAAGAAACCAATTAGAAATAGAAAGAAAACATTTAAACAAAAGAAAACATGCAGATCAACTACTTGAAACAATAACTGATGTTACAAAACCAATCTAACAAAGTGGAGAACATTATAAATGATATAGGAATATTACTAATAATATCTAATGCAACATTTCAGTAGATAACTCAAAACTCTTTAATATTTATAATTCTGGACCAGAATATAATCAAATTATTCGAAACAACAATTAGATATATAACTTACTATCTAATAATCTATACCATATTTGTGCATCTGCACTTTATAGCATAAACACTTAGAAGACTGAATAATGATAGACGCATCAAAGAGAATATTAAATAATGATTTTACAATAAACTGGGAAGAATTAAATAAAGACTTAAACAAAATAGAGAAACACCTATAACAAAAAAAAATTAAATATTTATTATTAAACAATACAGAAGAATTATATTATGAACATGTTAAACTAGTACTTAAAAAAAACAAACTATTAATATTAAGTCAAGACAAAAAGAAAACATATTTAATCCTTTGTATAAGAAAAAATGACCCTCAAGAAGAACTTGAAAAAATTTCTACCAAATTTAATTTAAACTTGCAAACAACAATTGTATTCACCAAACAAAAATACCAAGTGAATAATAAATAAAGCCTTAAACAGAAAATATCCTTTCAGCTGGAATCATTTTGAATGAAATAAAATATTCTATAACTTGTTTAGAAGAATTTTTGACAAAGAATTACCTGGCAATACAATAGATAGAACAATATACACTGCTAATATACGATTACTAGACTGAATTAAACAACATTACTAACAAGATCCAACAACTTCTATAGAAGAAAAACGAGTAATAACTTTAATAATTGCACATCAACTCAAAAACACAGAATATCTAAAGTGGATATTAGGAATAGCAAATTAGACAATACTAGACTATATAAGATATTGTGCATATGCAAGAGAAATACCAATTAAATTTTCTGATGATGACTTAAACAAGAACTAAAAGAAATGTCATTTGGAAATACAACTGGAACACCACCACCTGCAATTGCTGCACCAGCAATCATACCAAAACAAACCAGATTTCCAGAACTAGCCCAAACCAACTTTGCAAGAGATATAATAAAAAAAATAAAATTCAATGAAAGAAATTGGAATAAATTCTTTAAAGTATTCATGAACAATATTCCTCAATTCATCAATGAATTACTATTGACACTAGGATTCTTTACTGGAGACATGAACTACAGATATACTAGAATTGATACTTTGAATACTATATGTGACAATCCTGCTGCTAATAAAAGATTTGAAGAAGCTTTTAATGTAGTATAGTCAAAACAACTAATCAACCTCTTAGTAGGACAAACATTTGAAGAATCATATCAACAAGAATATAACGAATTAAGAGATAATTTTATTTGTCTATTTCTATATAATTAGAGACAAGGAAGTGGAAAATAAACACTAGCATTCGATTGGGAATTAGTCAAAGGACAAATAAAGAAAGCAAGAAGACTAGATGCAACATTAAATGTAAATTATACAAACACTATTAACTAAAGAAAACCTGAACAAAGACCACTTGTGTGTGATTACATAGACTATAATCTACAAAACCCTTCAAGACAATGTTTATTCTTCCTATAGATGCACTATAAATATATCAGCCCTGAAGCACAATTATATGCTCAAAAAGAATTTGCAGCATTAACATTTAAACCTTACTATGCTAACATAACTGAATTCAGAACATTTCAACAAGAATACTATATGAGAAGAACTAAAGCAGGAATTATTCATACCTTTGAAGGAGAAGGATGGGTGGATTTCAAAAAAAAATACCAACTGAACAATATAAACAAAAAAACTATTTCAAAGACTTAAGAATAAACAATGCTAAACCAACTTTATACAAAGAAGCATTCATTAGATTAGAAAATATATATAATACATACTATAACAATAGTGTAGAAAATCACTTTTGAAAAAAAATTAAATCAAGTAAAGTAACCCTATTCAATGCAGAAAAACAAAAAGAAGCACACTTTTCAGCAAAAGGAAATTACATAGTCATTAATGCCAAAACAGCAAAATGCTTTAGATGCAGAAAACCAAAACACTTCATAAAAAACTGCAAAGAACGAAAAACTGCAATTCACTCTGACTATCATAGAGAAATGGCATTGCTAAGAAAATTAGCAAAGAAGAAAAGAAAAGAAAACAAATACTAATATGAAAAAGATAAAAAATCAGGCAAAAACAAATTTGAAAAGCATGAAGAAAAAAGAAAGAATAAATATAAAAAAGAATATACTAAAGACCAACAAGACCACAAAAAATACAATGATACTAAAATCAAACATGAAGATTATTCTTGAAAACATGAAAATTTTGGACCAAACTAGAGACCTCAAAGACATTTTAAAAATTTTAAACAACAAGATGACTTCAATAAAAGAGACAAGATCTATCTAAATAATAACAGCAGTAAAGAAAAAAGAAAATGAGATGGAAAAGAAAAACCAAAATGATCATACAAACTAGATAAACTAAGTACCTTTTCAGAAAAACCTCAATCAAGCTTGAAAAAATGAAGATTTGAAAATAATAATAATAAAAGAAATAACTCAAAACCTAAACTCTTCTCACTTGAAAAGTTTAAAGAATTCCAAAAATAAAAACAATTCCAAGAAGACTACGATAAGATCTACAGTCTAAAAAAACTTTTACTTAAAGAAAAGGAATATTTCTAGATAGAGATCTGCATAGTGCTCAGGACTCATCCTCAATAAACAGTAGTATAGGCTGCACTATAGAGTCTAATCATAATAATTCATATAATAACCAAAATGAAATATATTATATTAATAAAATTATAAATAATAGACCAACAGAAATAAATGATTACTCTGCCACTAATATTCTTCTCTAGACAACTAAAACAAGAAAAGCAAAACTAAAACCAAAAGGAGCTAAAGGCTTTTACTTTTATGCACTCATAAATGAAGTACTTTTAGAGATAAAATTAGATGAAAAATCTACTAATACCATCATCAGCAAATTTATAGATGCAAAATATTTTAAAAGATTTTGTATAGCACAATAATTTCGAAATATTGCAAAATAAATTTCAAAATTTTTGCTAAATGCAAAATATTTTGAAATATTTTGAAATATATTTCAAAATTATAGTATTATACAAAATATTTTAAAATATTTTGCATCTATGATCTACATTGTAGCAATTTGTTTTTTTTTTAATTTCAATTTTTTTTTTTATTTACTATTTTTTTTTTTAAAAAATTTTTTATTTACAATTTTTTTTTCTTTATTAGTCAGTTTAATTTTTTGATTTTTTTTTTTGTAGTTTTATGCTTTGCCAGAAAGACCAGGATTAGGATTTAACTTGAAACTAGTACAAAGGTAAGTACCAATTCACTTTTTTTTGTTTTTTTGTTTTTTTTTTGTCGTTACTAATTATTGTTTCTTTTTTTTTAGGTTTTGTGCTTTACCGGGAAGGGTTAATGGAATTTACTTATTTTTGGAGTGTTACAAACCCTAAAAAGGAAATTTGATACAAAAATAAACTAAGTACATGTCAATTGAAATTTAGAGTTAGGATGTTAGAGTTCAGGGCTATAGTAATAGGATATTGCGTATTATATATAAAATTTTATTCTCAACATTTTTAATTAGTGTATTAAGATCGATTAAAAAATTAGTTTTTGAGTATTTTTGCTTTTTTAACTTTTTTTTTTCACATGTGTTCGGATTTCATATCAGGCTGATCTGAAATAATCAAAATTTATGCTCTTTAATTGGCTAACTTCCCTTTTTGGGCTTGTATCACTCACACAAATAAGTGCATGTGGGTTAATGGAGGCTGGGATCAGGATCTTAAACCAGGATAAGTACTATTTTCCTATTTTTGTTTTTTTTTGTTTTTTTTTGTTTTTCGGTTTTTTTTTCTTGTTACTAATTTTTTTCTTTTTCTTTAGGTATTGTGCTTCGCTAGAAAGAGTCAATAAAGGCTGGGATCAGGATCTTGAATCAGAATAAGTACCATTCTCTTTTTTTTGTTTGTTTTTCTTTTTCTTTTTTGTTTGTTTTTCATTTTCTATTTTGTTATTCAGTTTTTTTTTTTTGTTATTAATTCTTTTTCTTTTTCTTTAGATCTTGTGCTTCATTATGAAGAGTTAATAAAGGCCAAGATTGGGATCTTGAACCAGGATAAGTACCATTCTTTTTTTTTTGTTTGTTTTTTGTTTTTTATTTTGTTTTTCAGTTTTTTTTTTCATGTTACTAATTCTTTTTCTTTTTTTTTAGATCTTGTGCTTCACTAGAAAGGATTAATGAAGACCAGGATCAGGATCTTAAACCAGAATAAGTATCATTCTCTTTTTTTTGTTTGTTTTTCTTTTTTTTTTGTTTATTTTTCATTTTCTATTTTGTTTTTCAGTTTTTTTTTCTTGTTCTATTTCTTTTTTTTTTTTTTTAGATCTTGTGCTTCACTGAGAAGAGTTAATGAAGGCCAGGATTAGGATCTTGAACCAGAATAAGTATCATTCTCTTTTTTTTATTTGTTTTTCATTTTCTATTTTGTTTTTCAGTTTTTTTTTTTTGTTACTAATTTTTTTTCTTTTTCTTTAGGTCTTATGCTTCATCAGGAAGGGTTAATAAAGGCTGGGATCGGGGTCTTGAACTAGAATAAGTACCATTTCCCTTTTTCTTTTTGTTTTTTTTTTATTTTTTTTTTGCTTTTTTAGTTTTTTTTCTTGTTATTAATTCTTCTTTCATTTTCTTTAGGTCTTATGCTTTGCTGAGAAGGGTTAATAGGGGCTAGGATCAGGATCTTGAACCTGAAACTGGTACAAAGATAAGTACTAGTTTGCTTTTTTTTGTTTTTTCATATTTTTTTGTATTGTTACTAATTTTTGCTTTCTTTTTTTTTTAGGTTTTGTACTTCGCTAGGAAGGGTTAATAGGAATCGGAATCAGGATCTTAAACTTGGAACTAATATAAAATAAGTATCTGTTTACTTTTTTTTTGTTTTTTTTGTTTTTTTTTTGTTTTTTTTGTATTGTTAGTAAGTTTTGTGCTTTGCCAGGAAGATTTAATAAGGACTAAGATATATAGTATAGTTTTTTTTATTATGTAATTATTATATAATTATTATTTAATAAAAATTGAATAAAAAATTATATTTAATAAATAATAATTAAAAATTAAATAAATTAATAAATAGTTTTGAAATTTTTTTAATTATTTAGTAATAGTAAAAATTTTCTAATTATTTCACAATATTGCAAAATTTTTTTTATTATTTCACATTATTGCAAAAATTTTCTAATTACAATAGTTTGCATTATTGCAAAAATTTTCTAATTATTTTGCATTATTGTAAAAATTTTCTAATTATTTTGCATTATTGCAAAAATTTGCTAATAATTTCATAATATTGCAAAATTTTTTGATTATTTCACAATATTATGAAATTTTTTCAATTATTTTGCAATATTGTGAAATTTTTTTATTTCAATAACATTTCACATCAATAGCAGTTATTTCAAAAGATTTTTGGTATGCAAAATCTTTCACAATATTTTGCTTATATTTTTTGCTAATGATAATGAGAATAAACTAATTCAACATTTTACAATCCAAACTTGAAAATAAAATTCCTTTTTAAGCCAAAAAAATCAACTGCAGAAGCTGTAGAACAAAACAATATTACCATAATTGGCAAAGCAACTGTTAATATAAAATAAATGAACTAGTATTCAACAATATTAAAATAGATGTACTCAAATTACCATCTAAATACATCTTACTTTCTAATAAACACCAAACCCAACTTGGTATCACTAAAGATATCAAAAACCAAATCATTCTTATTCAGAGGAAACCTATAATAAATCAAAGAACTTTTGATTCTAAAAACAACCTTTATGGTGACAATCAACTCCATCATGTCCAACTACTACAAACAGATGCCATACTTGATCCTGGCTTATACTGTGTCACTTCTAATAAGCATATTATTAAAAGCAGAGAACAGTTAAACTATTCTGAGTTAGAATCCTCTTCAGGATTTTCAGAAATTGGTTTCTCAGTCTCTTCCAGCTCAGACTCATTTGACTTCAAAGGAAAATCTCAAGGCAATAAAAAGAGAGATAGGTGCCCAATGTTAACAAAAAAAAAATATAAGAAACAGACCACTCAAAGAAGAAGAAGAAAAAAAAAAAAAAAAAGATAGTAGTTCATCTGACTCATCAGATTCGACCTTTGAAACCTCTGATAGTTCAGAATACTTATCAGATGAATCAGGAAATATAATAGATGTAATAAAAAGGTTTAGAAGAAAACATTCTGCAAAATTTATAAATAGAAATAGCAAGCTTTATGTTTACTATCCAAAGCTTATGCCCAAATATGAACCAGAAAATGCTATTAAAAAACAGAAATTTGAAGTATTCAAGAAACAATATAAAGAAAATCTAAAAAGACAATACTTGATTGGCATAACATGTGATAGATCCTGAAAAGCTATACAGGATGTCATTATCAGAACTGGAAGTAATATTATACAGACATTCATGACATATAGAACTATGTCACAACATATACAAAATAAAAATAAAGTAATGAAAAATATATAATGCTTAAAGAAAGCATATCTAACCAAGAAAATGATCAAAAGATTATAGAAGAATTATTCAAAATAGAATCACATATAAAGCCTAGGATTGTGATCCATGCTTCAATGGGACTATCAATAAATAATAGACATGTACAAGAAAGTGGATGAATAAATTGAAAATGTACTAGAATAGTACAAGAAATCCAAAGAGCACATGCTATAGGAAGTAAAGTATACATTTTACACATTGAAACATCCTAAGGAAAGAATAAGAAAAGTAAAAAACTAAAAATAAAGAAAAACCTTAAGGATATAATTAAGAAAACAGAAAACACCAATGTAATTATATTGTTAGAAAACTCAGCATCTAATAAATGCTATAGAGCACAAATGAAAGAACTAATAAACATGAAGAAAAATATAAACAAAAGTCTATTATATAAGACTGTACAGCACTATAATAAAGAATCAGTGATGACTGAACTACAAAGAATCGAAAGAGTAAAACTGTGTTTCGATATACAATACTTTTTTGCTGCAGAAGCAGGAAGATATATAGAAGATTACAAAGAAATACTTGACAAATATGGCCATGAAATATATTTGATATACATTAATAATGTAATGAAAGAAAGAAGAATTAAAACTAAGAATAAAGAGAACTGAGTTTTTAAAGCAACAGAATTTGGATCTGAACAAGATGTTCATGCACTATTGTTACAAGGACAATTACTACAAGTAATATTCAGAATGATAGCTACATATCCTAAAACAAAAGCAATGATATTAGAAACACCTGAAAAAAGTAATGACAATAAATAAGACCAAATCAAAGAAGTATATGTGCTTAGACAATATGTCCAAGACACTATATATTCAGACCATTTATTGTTCAAAACTATATTTGACAAAATAAATAATAATGAACTCTGTAGAGATGACATATTAGGAATAGGACAATCTGTAAAACCAAAAATCATAGATTTAACAGATTATTTCTCAAGGCTACACCTAGAAGAACAAGAAAATTATTAAGACACTGAAAACAAAAAGCTATTGAAAGGATGAATAGATCAAAAATGGATGCTTTGATGTATAAAACAAATCAAATTCTATAACAATTCTCAAAATCACCTTTCAAAACTAAGACATCACCTTCAACACCTACTGGAGTAAGTTAATATATTAATAGATATGGAAAGAAACTTATCCAAGTAGAACAACAAGAGCAAGATGGAGATACTAAGGCTGCTAAAGAAATTAAAAACTTACTAGATGATATGGCAATCTTAGAATCAAAATATGAAAGGATAAAGTGCATGCCTACTAGACAAGCATAAGAACAAGTAGAAAGAATAAGAAAATTATCTAAAATACCTAAAGAAGCAATAATCAAAAGAGATAATATAACTCCTCAAGAACAATTATTTGAATTCATATAATGGCATGAAAAACAAAATAATAACTTGAAGGAAGAATTTTGAGAAGAAATTGAAAAAGAAGAAATAGAATTAATAGAAAACTTAAATCAAGCAATAAAAATTAGAACAGACCAATATATTAATATAAGCAATCTTACAAGAAAATGCTTACAACAGAAATTAATAGCTATAGAAAATACTGCTACTACTTATGAAGAAAAAGAAGCAGCAAGATGAAGATGGACTGAAAACTTCAAAGCAAAATAAGATATAATCTCAATAGGAAACATTTAGAAGAAAGAAAACACCAAAGAAAATTAGAAAAACAACTAAGGAAAACTAATAAATCATTCAAGAAAATCTTAGATGATGATGATAGTAAAAGCAACTCTTAATAGAGTAATGAATCAAAACATGAAGACAATAAATTACAACAAATACAATATGAATACTTTATTAACTTAAACAAGAAATAAGATAAAGAATGTAATAAACAATTCAACAAGCATTTAGATAACAATATATTAGAATTAAATATAGAACCATCATTACAAGATAAAAGACCTATTGCTGAACCAAAATCAGCATGGCAAACAGTTTTTGAAGGATTTGAAATATTCAAAAAGAAAAATGAACCATTAGCTACTGAAGTTGCAAAGGTAGAGGCTAATAAAGCTACAACTAAAGAAGAAAAAGACAAGCAATCTAAATTTTATTAACAAAGAACTATATCATTAGAAAACAAGAATAAAAGATTAAAACCAAGTAATATAAGAACTGATGAATCTGAAAGACCATTAATAATAGAGGTTGTACTAGTACAACTTTATAGACCACCTGCTCAGATAATACAATTTAAATCAATATCATCTGAAAGCTCTAATACAACTATACCAGAAACAACTTCTGCATTAAAACCAATAATAGGAAGAGTAAGTACACCACTACCAATCTGACAATAACAAAAATTTGGATATGAAAGGGAAGCCATAAGTCTAGAAATATCTCAATAGCAACCACAATATAAAAATAGAAGGATCTATCTATATAAGAAATGTCACATATACCAAATGACATTAGAAGAAAAATAATACCAACATATGGCCCTGGAAGCCCTATATATGTTAATAAACAAAAGGTTTTGAAGTCATATACATGGCTTCAATATATATAGACTTCAATATACATAAAACCAAAAATAGATATATAACAACATCTTTACATATAGCACAAAATGGATTATGCTACAGAATGGAATAATAGACAAAGATGTGAATCGAATACAAGTATTCAATTTCACATATACAACTACTTGATACCAGAATGATTTCATATAGGAAATCTATTACCAATGAAAAAAATTTATTCATTTAAGAAATTCATTCATTTAAGAAAAGAATAGATTCAGATAATAAAAATAATAAGCTTAAGCCTGAAGAGCAGCTTGAACTCTTAATTAAAAACACAAATTCACAATATAAATATTTATTTAAACCATTGTTTGAAAAATACTATAAAAACTTATTTAAATCAAAAGAAGAAAAGGCAACAACCTTTAATAAACAGCATTTTACACCTATATAGTTTAAACTTAAGGATAAATTACTACAAGAGGAATACTAAACTCTGATAAAACTAAATTAATGCATAAATTACCTTCTAACAAAAATAAAAAAGAAATATGAAAAATGTTTAATGAACTCTACTCAAATGGTTATATAGAACCATTGACATCAAGTTGGATTTTATCAGTAATGATCATACCAAAGAAAGACAACACTAAAAGATGCATTATAGATTACAGAGGACTAAATAAACATCTAAAAGATAATTCATTTGAAATATTATACATACCAACATTCTTACACAATGTTGCAAAATAGAAATATTTTTACACCATTAACTTTAAAATGCATATTATCAATTTTTGCTTGACAAATTGAAAGAAACAAAACCACTTGCTTTTTTTCTAGCAAAGGAAAATATAGATTCAAAGTACTATGAATAGAAATTAAAACAGCATCTGCATATATAATGCAGTACATGTTTGAAATTTTTAAGAATATGCCTTATGTTATAATATATATAGATAATTGTATAATAGAAGGCAATACAATTCAAGAATTGATACATAAACTTGAACAGATGTTCAAGACTATAAAAAAAGGGGGCATGATCATGAATCCTAAAAAATGCAAATTTGGAGTAACTAAAACTACAATTTTGAACCATAAAGTAGAATACACAAAGTATATCCTAACAAAATAAAGCTCAAAGAAGTTAAAAAACTTAAATCGCCAACAGATATTAAAGAAGTTAGATTATTTAATAGAATAACTAACTACTTTAGACACTTTGTTTACAACTTTGCTGACATAGCTAAACCTATTAATAATTTATTAAAGAAAACTACCAAGTTTGAATGAAAACCTGAATGCCAAAAAGCCTTAAATACCATCAAACAAAAGATACTAGAAGCATACTGGTTAACCTATCCAAAACCAGGATACCAACTTATTATTAAAAACAATGCCTCAGACATAGCAATAGGTGCAGTACTTAAACAAGTAAATTTTAAACTTAAACATTACAAGACTAAAGAAAAAGAAGAATCTAAAGGCAAGAAAACTAATAAATGAACTGATTGTCAAGAAGAAGTTATAAAATTCTATTTAGCAACCTATTATCAGCACAACAACATTGGCCTAGTATTCAAAAAGAAATGTATGTAGTGTATAGAGTATTACAAATGTGGAGACCTTATATAGGATCACGACATGTAATAGTATGATCAGATAATACTGAAATAACAGCAATGAAAAAACCTACCAATATGAACATATATGTACAGCAATGGCTTACAATACTAGGAGAATTTTTTTTTTTTTTTTTTTTTTTGTTAAAGCCGATGTTATCGGTAGCTATTACCTTTATTGTGTTTTTGGTCAATGCATTACATATAACTTGTACAAGGTAAGTGTGCAACTAGCCACATGTGTAACTTTTAGTTACCTATTTAAGTAGTCCGCCCAAGGGTTCTACACTAGCTGCCATGCCTGTAACCTACTAGGAGGGTACCTATTTAAACACTCTGATCCTTATACTACACCCAGATAAGTAACACCTGGTTCCTGTACAACTAAGTGCTGTCTAACCCAACATTTGGCTTCCCCTTTTATACATCTGTCAAGCTGTTAAACATTTCAGAATACGTCACCTGACTGTAAGGTTCTGGGGTACCCTCTTGTTAACTACCTACCCACTCTACGGAACATTAACAAGGCTAGCTCTTGTAGAGTTCACCCAAACCCTAGCACCTACTTTACAGCATATCCCTAGTACTTATAGTATACCTCTGCTTTGACTCCAGACTCCCAATCCAGATAGCCTGGTAGAACTGTGACCTGTCCTTGGTATATCGAGCCAGCCTGATATTCTTTTCCTCTGGTTCGGTTCTGGTAGCCTGGTTGGTGATACCTCTCACCTGAGGTTCTTGCCCGTCCGGCTTCTCTACATTGATATCTGTTTCTTAGGTCTAGCCTTTACAGTGGTACTGTCAAAAATCTGTGTTACCTCTCTACTCGGGTCTTTCCAAGTGGGCTCCAGTTCTCCAGTTCTACGGATTTACATGACCATAGGGACTTATTTTAGGTTTGCACCACCTGGTACTGGTTTGCATTTCTCTGTGTAACCAAGATTACACAGATGCCCTATGACCTGACAGTCATGCTGGTACGACCATAGTTACAGGTATCCTATTCCAACTGATTGACAGAATGCCATTGCCGTAATACTGTCTATGTATTACATAGGTGATTATTAAAATTTTCGCTGTCGGTGGGTTTTGAACTCACAACCTACCACTTGGGAGGTTGACAACTTATCCACTTCACTAAGTCGCCACACCCCTTTCTAGGAGAATTTAATTATATATTTGAAAGGATTACAGGCATAAAGAATAAAATAGCAGATGCTTTATCACAAATGACAGAAGAAACAGTACAAGAAAAAACTGTACAACTATAAAATGGAATGAAAATGGTACTACAACCAAAAAGTACACTCTAGAAAAGTAAAAATAAACTAGAAGTAATAGAAGAATAATTTGTCTAACATGTATACCACCCAGACTAGTTAGTCTTAACTAACTACTCCAGCTTGGCATACATAATAAATCAATAAGAAAAACCAATAAAAGATAGGTGTAACCAATATTAATCATCCAAACTACCAACAGTATCATAAAGAGTATCATCTTCATAACCATCAAATTCACAACCACAGACATACCATTGACACAACCTACAAATAACTTTACTTCAATCATAAAAAGAAATATTGAATAACCTGTTAGAAGAATTATCTAACAACTGCTTAACATTCCCAAGAGAACATTTTTCCTTACAATATTCAAGAAATACACCTTCAACTTCAGGAATAATACCATCAAGAAGATAATAATTGTTACTTATATCCTCAGGATTATATGAAAAATCGACAACTATAAAGAAATCTCAGATAAAATCTTTAAGAAGAATATTACTATCAAACAAACACTAATCAAAAATATCCTCAAAAGAATAGAATAGAAAATCATTATGGGAATAAATCTTCCACTTAAATAACAAAGCATTATTGCTATGATCTTTAAGTAAACCAACAAGGAATTGACTAATGTGTTTAAAATTATTATTGTATACATGCAAAAATAATAACCAAATAGCTTACTAAGAAAAATATAATGCTTACAAGGATAAATAATAAAATGTTTATGACTATAAAAGGAATCAAACATGCTGATTAATTGTAAACAATATAAAAAGTACTTAAGTGAAAAAACTACAACAAAATGCTGCTGTTTTATAACCAAAAACTACTAAAAGAACAATTATAACTATAAACAATTTGAATAAAATAAATAACCAATTGAAACAAGCCTAACAAATATGTCTGAAACAGTATAAATACAACTGTAAACAACTCTACAAAAAGAGACATGAAATAATACAAAGATTACACAAAACAACAAACAAAATGACTCAAACTGATATACCAACTTATTTTGAACTAAAATGATATCTAGAATCAGAACATAACATTATAACATTCTTATAAGATAACAGAATACTATCAATCACAGAAAAATGTCCTGATTGTGGCAATGAAATGAAAGTAAACAATATCTCACTTATCTGTACCAATTAGAAACAATGCCAAAAGAAGTTATTAATCAATCTTCAATAACAAAATATTTACAAACACAAGAATAAAAATTAATTATACTATTGATAGGCTATTTATGGCTTATTAGAGCAAAGCATGAAACAATAACATTGTTTACAGGCTTAACACCAACAACAATCATATGATGAATAAATATCTATCAAGAACTCATAAGTTTCAACATATTTGTAGAACAACAACAGATCAAAAGAAAAGATATCATTGTAGAAGTAGATGAATTCAGATTTGAAATATGTAAAATTCTTGTACAAAATAAAGAAACTAATGAACTCATTAAAAAATACCAAGATATATGGTATTTGGAGGAATAGAAAGGACTTCAGACAAATAATCATTTGCAATAATTGTTGAGAATTATATAGCTAAAATATTACTAGCCCAAATAGAGAAACACATATATTCTAAATCGATAATCTATTCAAATATATAGTTAGACTACTATAATATTTACAACTAGCTTGGAATACAACATCATGCTGTAAACTATTCATGCAGTTTTGCTATAACAGACCAAGATAAATACATAGAACAAACAAAAGTTTATCACACTAATAATATTGAATGCCAATAGAATATGTTAAAATGAAACATACCTAAAAACAGAACACATCTTAAAGCACATATTCCTAAACAGATATGGCATAAACAAAACAAAAACACGAAATGGCAAGCATTCCTAGAATGTTTGGCTAAGACAGCCAAAATATTATTCAGCAATGATAGCCAAGCTAAAACTGAGTTATCATAATCATTAACTCAATCACAACAAATGTGTAAACAGTCTAGAAGGATCTACTATATTCAACATCTATTTAAAGGACCAAAAATCAATCATCTTTACCTTCACCAACAATGCAGTAAAACAACTTAACAATAAACTTTGAAATAACAATCTTGAAAATGAATACCAACACTTGTAAAGAATACAACCAACCTAACCTTGCAAGACATAACTGCAAAATCAATGAATACAATTTCAACAGATTAAGAAGATTCTCTAAAGAAAATCCTTACCTTAATAAAGCTAGATGACCTAGTTATTAACAATTGGAAAAGAAAGCAGTTTGCAGACTTTGCAATACTAAAGAGCACTTTAATAGCCACTGCCTATAAGTTGAATGCAAATGATATCTTAGAAAAAGACATATTGCAAAACACTGTACTAAAACCATTACTAAACCAATTTAAGTTAAACTTGAAAGAATGGACTTATTTAACTTATTCAAGAACTGGCAAGAACCTGAACATTGTAAATATTGAAAGTCAACAACTCAATTCAACAAGAAAGACTATTCAGAAATTAAACTCTTACAACAACAAAATAGCAACCTTTGCAGATGTAACCAATTTATTATTTAATAGAACAGACAACTTGTATTTCAAAAACTCAAGAAAGAACCATCTAAGGATGACTGGTATCATTGTTGCCTATGCAACCAACCTTATAGATACAGAGATTTAAAAAGGCTTACCAATGTTAACTACTGTGATACTGAAAACTATAAAATAAAAAACTACTGTAAAGTTTTAATATGTGAAAAATGTGAAATCAAGTTCTATGAACAACAATTCGATTTTAACCCTGAAGACATCAGAGCACAGACATATTTTAATAATCAAAGAAAATTTCTTACCTGCAAATATTGTAAAAGACTGATCTTAACCAACAGATCACACCACTTAGCAAATACTATCTAATACTTCTGCTTGCATAAAGAAAAATATGCTTATATGATTTATACTAAACTCGACTAAAACAAGAACTACAACATTCTTGAAAGAATTATCAGAAGAACTAGATCATCTAAATCAGTAGAAAGACTATACCCTCTGAACGAAACTTGTATTAAAAGACTTATCACACTCTTACAGAAATTTCAAAACACATATTTCAAATCTACCAACTAGATCAATGCAACAGCAAGCTATGTTGATGATGAATGGAATGATGAATACAATGTAAATAATGAATCTATAAAATCTGATGAAACAGTGACACCATTACCAAGAGTATATAACTAAACAATCAATAGATATGTTCAAAAAATTATAATTCTTCAAAGACATGAAGAAAACTTTATTAACAAAACTTTAAATGACATAATGACAGCAACACTGGATAACAAAAAACCATCTAAATATATAAAAGAAAGATTATAAGAACAATTACAGAAAAATAAATATGTAAAGTTTGAAATTAATGATGAACTGTTATCAGAAGTTTGTCAAGGATGCTTTTGTATATTCGAAAAGGAAGAATTAACAGAACAATAATGTAATGAATATTATAATTCAGATGAACACAAATCTCAACCTAACAGAATACAAAAACTTAAAAAGAAAATGCTCTAAATACAAGTAAACAACTATTTGGAAATTTGTTACAAAAATTACAAAACACATTCTCTAACCCTAACTTTAAAGAAGAAATCAATAATTTGACTGAAGATACTTTAGAAGAAGAGTTAATTCACTCTAATATATTACTATTAGAATTAGAACTGACAGATATTCAACAATGACTTGAATCCATAAAAAGAAATCAACTTGAAGTATTAGATTTGATCAACCAAAAATTTGAAGCACAAATCAAAGTAATGACAACTCTTGCAGAAAGAGCAAAATATACTGAAGCCTTGTTAGCAGAAAGCTTAGCATATAATGAACAACTTAAACACAAATATAGCAATTTGGAAACTCTTTACTATAAAGATAAAGTACAACAATTTCATTATACTAATATCAAAAGGATGCAAGAAGAAGAAACCTTAAAACAAAAAATCAAGACCTTTTCAACAGACCCTAAATTCATTAGAGTATTAAGGGTAGAGTCTGATATAAATTATTTGTTATATGATTTGCATGTCTAATTAAAATTTTTATAAAAAATTGAAAGATGTTACTAATAAAACTTTTTATAA
>CAJVQA010000686.1:0-31041 GCA_910591915.1 Cetraspora pellucida
AAGATATCAGTCATATCCATCGCACAATGTAAATAGAATCCTACAATTATAAATAAAGGCCGAAAGGCCCTTTGGGAGAAAACAATTCCCGCCCTTGACAAATAAAATAATACCTTCGCTAATACATAATCTGTCCCTAACTTATAAACACTAACTTCCATCAATACACTTACCTAATAACCAACCCGAAACCACCCTTTCGTTAAGAGAACCCGATTAGAATCCTGTTAACCACTCGCCAAATCTAACACACCTCTTTCGACCGATATTAACTCAAGTGGTTATACGACGTACCTGATTTTGGAGCCACCAATCCAACGACCTTTTTCCCATTTAAACGTTTGGTTTCTGTACTAAGTGTAGGTGGCAATTTTATATTTAATAAAGATTTATTAAAGGGAGTAAAATTAACAAATCATTTAATCTGTATCTTCTAGAAAACATAACGTATGTACTATTATAAGTATTAGTATTTGATAGATCGATTATTGCTTTCTCTAAAGGTCAACCTTGGCATTTATAATCAGTAAAAGCATAAGCTGGAGTTAAAGGAAGCTGAAAGCATTGAAATTGTTGTATTTTAATTCCATCAAGTTTCCATGTAAGATACAGGCAAACTCTTTTTACAGAGTATATTAGTACTGAAATGGTCGAAACAGTGAGTCAGTTGCTTCACGATAGGATAACCTACGAATGGCTTAGTCGATAAGAGGCGTGTTAGATTTAGCAAGTGGTGTATTTTTTTTGATTGTAGGTTTTATAATGTAGCGAAAGCAGGAAATTATTAGGGTCAAATTTTATTACAAGCACAAACTACTCATTCTTATAGGGCTTGAAGCTTTTATTATATATTGGTTTATTACATATGCACTCTTAAAGGTATTAAACGCATTAAACGTATAAACCTATTAAACATATTATCCCACATATACCCCATTTTACATCTTTCATTACTTAAAACCCTTATTTGTGATATAACTAGAGATGGAAAATCGAGTTTTTTTGAATCTACTGTGCAGCCTGCACAGCCTGCACAGCCTCAGTCCCTAGAGACTTTTACTCATTAGGTTTTGTGTTCATATATATAAAACACCTACTTCATATATGTAAAGTTGGGCTCTCATCATTTTTAATTAGTGCTCCAAGGTTAGTTTAAATGTCAGTTTTTGTTGTTTTGCATTTTTTTTCACTTTTTCTCTGCATATCAGTGAATTAATAATTCTGGTCAAATTTGTAGATCATTTGGCTAGCTCTAGAACAAAACAACTTTAAATATGGTCAAATGATCTGCAAGTTGGACCAGAATTATGAATGATGGATTCTATTAATCAGGTAATGCGATTTCCGATTGGTAATTTAAACCTGGATTATAAAGCTGGCCAGAATTATGAAAATTGCACTGCGCAGCCTCAAAAAAAACAATCCTAGGATCATCAGTCAAAAAAATTTTACAAGTCACATGATATGTAATCACAGGATTTTCCAATCAAATATATTTTGTCACAGAAAATGTACTGTTATCTTTTGCTTTGCAAAAGATATTATATGCTTTCACATAGTTGTCATCTTTGCTTCAGCATTTTTTACTAACCATTCTAGAAAACATGACTTTTAGGTTACTTTACCTAATCCTAATTTTAAAAAAAAATTTTACTAATTCACAATTTAAGTTTTAAATATGTAAAATAGTTCTTAATTAATTTAATTTTTTGATCGAATACTTATTGTCACAAGAAAATGTACTGTTATTGTTTGTTTTGTAAATGATATTATATGCTTTCACTATGGTTGTCATCTCTGCTTCAGCATTATTTACTAAACCTTTTAGAAAACATGACTCTCAGGTTACTTTATCTAATTCTAATCTTAAAAAAAGATTTACTAATTCAAAATTTAAGTTTTAAATATACAAAAATAGTTCTTAATTAATTTAATTTTCTGATCAAATACTTATTATTATAAGAAAATATACTGTTATTTTTTGTTTCGCAAAGGATATTATATGCTTTCACTATGACTGTTATCTCTACTTCAGCATTTTTTACTAATCTTCTAGAAAACATAATTCTTAGACTACTTTACCTAACCCTAATCTTAAAAAAATATTTTATTAATTTAAAAATTAAGTTTTAAATCAAATTTATATAAGAATTGAAATTAGATGACTCTTTTCTGAAAATCCTGATTTTATAACAAAATTGAAAAAAACAAAAATTTTTTTGAAAAAGCTAAACTAAAACATATTTTAACTAATTAACTAAGTATTAGTATTAACAAACAGCATAACACAACTTTACCAAAATTAAATGAAGTTACAAGAAAGCTTTTTGCACTCTAGTCTCTTTCTCACCATTGTTGTCAACTAAGTCAGCAACTGGAACCAACACTAATAAAGATAACAATAAGTCCCAAGATAAATACTTTAAACAATATACACAAATACGATTCATTTAAGAAACTATAGATAACCAGAACAACAAGAAGAAACATAAAACTAATAGCAAAATTGCTATTCCTATACAAGCAAGCAATAAGAAAAATACTAATAAAAAAAAATTATTAAAAAAAATGAAAATTCTAGCATACTCTCAAAAAATCTGACAATGACATCATTATATACAACAACAACAACCACAATCTCAAATCTTCCAACAAACAACCAAACTGAGCAAGACCTAATCCAGAACCTAGACAATATAGATGCTGCTTCCCTTTCACCAATCCAGATGGAAAAAACAAACAATCCAGCCTTATCTAATGTAATAAGTCAGCTCAACTTGAATACTAGCAGTCTAGAACAATAACCCAATATGAAAGTAGAGCACATATCAACAAATATAAAGAATGTTGACAATAAAGAAACCTGATTAACTGATACAATACTCGAAGAATAGCCACAAAATAAAATATCATACAGCCAAGCACTAGTTAATAACCTTTCAGAGAGAACTAGAAGAACTCTAAACCCTCATTTCAAAGCAGACAAAGAAAAAGAATAGGAAAAACATATACAGACAGCTTTAGAAAAAATCAGACAAGAAAAACTAGAATCATTTGATGCAACAATTTGAATACGACAAAAAACCAAGAATGCACTAACCTACTTCAAAACTTAAAAGAACTGATCAGATACAAGTTGTCAACAAAACCAATTACTATTCATATTCAAACAGCAATAAAAGCAAAATTCTTTCATAAAGACACAGCCTTTTTTAGAAGTTTCACTTGAATTTTAGCAATTAGACCACAACATCAGAATGAATTCAACAACTTATTTACTGATGCCCTAGATGCATATAAAAAACAGCATAATATATTAGCTACTAACAAAAAAAACTGGGCCAAATTTTCGAATTATTGCATACTAAGTTGGTACTAGATTACCTAACCAACCTGAACTTTAATCTTTTAGATGCATGGAAAATCACA
Source organism: Cetraspora pellucida (assembly GCA_910591915.1). Lineage (NCBI taxonomy): Eukaryota > Fungi > Glomeromycota > Glomeromycetes > Diversisporales > Gigasporaceae > Cetraspora > Cetraspora pellucida. Next base: position 3,430 of record CAJVQA010000686.1, read on the forward strand.
AAATATATTTTCTACTTAATTGGTTTTGCAAAAATTTAACAGAATCTAGATTTTGAAACAACAAGGAAAGCGATCTTAGAACTAATGAATGAACTACTAATTTCTTTGCCTGATACACCAGAGCTTATTTCAGACCATTTGTCTCAAACTATTCCCTTTGACTTACCTATTACAAGCCGTCAAGTTCTTACACTAGTAGTTAGAACACTGCATTTAATATTTTCTTTTGATAAGTTACCAGATATATATATTGCAGACAATCATAAAAATCTACCAGCTTCATATAAAGATTTAAGAAACGAAGTACAACATCTCTTTTCTATTGTGAACAGAGCTGAACTGAAAAAGCTAGCTTACTATAGAGAAACCTTACAAAAATACTATATTTTTCAGCCAATCTCAGCTGAATACTTTGATTTACCAGCACCAAAAGGCCCTTTGCCCTCTACTCCACAAGACTTAACACCCAGATTAAGAGAGAAATTCTCCTTCTTGCCTGAAAGTCAAGATGATTTTAATGAACACATCAGATTACTACGCATGGACTATTCCTTTACTAGACTGCCTAATGACTATATTATTTCTCGAAGATGATTACCTATAAATCCAACAAACCTAAAAATATTTAACTTTACATTTCCATTATAGAGCACAGAAGAAGTAAACGCTTTCATCAAATGTGTTCCACAAATCTACAATATCTCATTACCATTACCACAAGCTTATTGCGACTTCAACTATACAGATCTCCCAGATCTGCCTGAAGATGCCAATCTAGTTACTTTGGTCAACTTAACTTTACCAATATCAACCTCTAAAGAGCTAAGTATAGCAGTCAAAGCATTATGGAAGCACTATTACTTTCATGCCATACCTCAGTCTTGGATTCAGATAGAAAGAAAAGGAAAACAGTTAGAGGTTGGATCAACCTTGCCCAAATTACCATCAACAGTAGAACAACTCCAGTTGGCTCTTGAACAAAAACAAATTACAAATATACATATTTCAGTATGAAAACATCACAATATTCAATTAGTTATAAAAACTCTTAGACAAAACTTCACATATTACTCTTTATCAGAATATATTTTTGACCTTATAGACTTCCTGAACCATCTTTTAAAATCTTTGATCTATCAAAACAAACAACAACCACACATACACAAATGTTAGATAGGGAAGAAGATGACAATATGGATATCTAATGAGTACAAGTTATTATATAAACAATCTGCTCTTAGCAGATGATGAGAATGAAACAAAAAAAATTAAATTAAATTTAAATGAAAAAATCAATATAACTACGCATAATACTAGAGGCATCAACAACATACTAAAAATGCAAAATTGGATTAAACACTATATAGAATCAAATCTACATATAATCTCTATAACTGAAACTAAATTAAAAGACTCAGCAGCAAAATCATATACCAATCCTTTTTACAAGATATTTACATCTAACTTTTTATCATACAACTTAAACCAAAGAGAAGCTAGCTTGGGAACAGCTTTATTAGTTTGTAACCAACTACAGCCTTATATTCATAATATCAATACTCTATCTGACACTGCAATTTGCATTAATTTCTTTTTCCCAAATAATAACAAATCTTGCATTATTTCAACATATCTTCCCTCAAACCATTCTTTACTTTTAAGACAAACACAATTTCAAATTTACTTCTGGGTTGCAGAGGCCAGATCTCGAAACTAGCATTTGATTATCTTAGGTAACTTTAATGCAAATCAGTACAGAAATAAACAACTTTCAATTTTCACTGACCTAAATGTTGCCAACTTAACTAGCTTACTAGATTTTCATAATATACAAACATCTACTTGGCATGGTCCCAATTCAACTAGTCAAATAGATGATTTTTGGGTTTCTTCAGATATACTTTTAGCCTTCGACCTATCAACAATAATTGATGCTACTTATATTACCAATAGTGATCATCATATACTAAACACAACATGGCATACCAATTTCTATTTGCCAAAAGCTCTTAGAAACAAAAAAAAAAAAAGAAAATATATCTATATGAAAAAACTACAACAGATACATGGAATGAATTTGCAAATATGGTAAACTTATTATTCAATTCTCAAGAAACCTCTTTATCAAACATGAATAAAGATGATATCAATAGAACATGGAACCACTGGGCATCAAAAATAAAAGAAGCAATGAATAAGCATATTCTATACACTTTTACAGCCCCATAGCCTTTCTTTGCAATGTTACTAAAGGCAACAAAACTCCACTTAGCTTTAAAAAATATTAACAAATGCCTACAACAACTATCAAATAGAGCAGCAGACACAATAGCACAGGCCAATTAGTACTTAATGAAAGCAGTCACATTAGCAGAAATTAGCATTACTTCTATAACTCAAGAAGAATTTGCTCATTCACAATTAAACACTATAAATCGAGTCAAACAACATAAACATACAATTTGGCAAACACGCAACTATGAAAAAAAACAAGACAAACTAAGCGCATTAAGTTTTATATTAATCGCAGATATACTGACTTTAAAGACAATACTAGTCGAATGCTAGATAGCATTTTACAAAGGTGAGCAAAACCAATTAGCTATGAAAAATTCATAACATCTGACAGTGTAATTACCAATTAAAAGGAGATCAAAGAAACTGTACACACCCACTTCAAAAACTGAATGAAAAACAACCCTTCTAACAACTCCTTATAGAAAGAATAGAAGCCATTCTACTCTCCACTTTAGCATATATGGAATGATATTTACAATACTCTTTTCTTACCTATTTCAATGACTGAACTGATACAAACAATAAAGCTAGCCCCTAAAGAAAAAGCAACTGGACCCTCTGGAATTGCAACTAAAGTTCTTTAGCAATTGCTATTTTCAGCTCTTACAGTTCTACTAAATATCTTCAACAGCTGCATAACATAAGAAATAGTTCCAAACCAATGATTACAGGCTAATATTTGGCTGATTTCTAAAAAACAACAATATAATTATGAACTAAATACCATCTGCCCAATTACTTTAATAGATCATACTAGAAAAATTTTTACAAAAATTTTAACAAATCATTTGACAGATATTCTAGTTTACAACCAAGTGCTTTCTTCTCACAATTTTGCAACTTTTCCTTACCAATTAACACTTCAACCCATTTCTCAACTTACTTACATCTTAGAAGATGCAACTATAAACCAAAAAGAGATCTGGATCTTGTCTCAGGATATGTCAAAAGCTTTTGACTCAATTTATATACCAATGCTATGCAAATCACTTGAAAGAATACATATACCTAACAAAGCAATCAATTTGCTATCATACTTGCTTCATCATCATACTAACAAAGTAATTACTAGTTTAGAACCAACTCAACTCTACTCTATTGAAGATGGAGTAGATCAAGAAGAAACAATCTTACTACTTCTTTGGAAGATCTATTATGACCCTCTTATATCTAGAATTCATATGGAATATTAGGGATTTACTAGAGAAATCTCATCCATTCATCCAAAAGAAATTCATATCTCAGTAATAGCATACATGGATGACTCCTTGTGGATTGCACCTGACAAAACTTCTCTTACTAACATTCTCTATACAGCTTCTTCCTTTTATAATTTTGCCAATATAAAAGTCAATCCTACTAAGTCAATTCTAGCAACAAACTCAAAAGATCCAGATAATAGTATAACTTTTGAAAACAAACAATTAACAGCAATTACTAATGGAGCACCATTTAAGTATCTAGGAGCATAGTTTTCTACCAACAAAAAACAAGTACTTGTTTAAAAAGAAATTATAGCTGAGGCAACAATCAATCTAAAAAAGCTACAATTCACTCATATAATAGAAAAGCAAGCAATCTATATAATAAATAGTGTTATCTTCCCACATTTGCTCTATAGATTGTACTCTATATTTCTTTCTAATACTCAAATTAACACACTTAACAAAATCTGTACTAGTTTAATTAAACATAAAGCAAGGCTGGCTCAGAGAGTTCCAAATTCATTTCTATTTAACTCAGACATCTATACCTTAAGCAACTTAGCTCAGGCTCAACTCTTTTCCTTAGTAACAATACTCAAAAAAACTTAAATCATCATAGTTTTGATTCCTTATTTCTAAAGCTATGACTACAACAATTACAAGACTCAGCTCTTACTAATACTTCTATTCTCACTCAACTTCCAGTCTTTTCAGCTTCATAACTAAATACACAAACTAGCCAAATAGTACTCACACTTCATGTTTTAAATTTACAGACTTCACGAAATAGCAACAACTGGCCTTATCCTAAAACCTTTACTAAAATCTCAATAAACCAAATTCTGCTAAATCATCCTAAAGCATCTTACCTCAAAGAAAAGCTGAACAATCACAACATCACTAGCATAGAACAATTTCTAAATGCAACCAACTCAGAGCTTCTAGAATAGAACAATTTTTATCACAACATTAAAAAGATACCAAGAGGATACTGTCTACACTGGTTTCTTATAGTTCAAGACTTAATAACAGCCTCTATTAATTTTTCATCAACATTTCCATATGTAAACCCTTATACCTTGTCTCAATGGAACCCTAAAGAAAAAGGCTGGATAATTACAGACAATTCTATTATCGGCAAAATACATAATCCTTATAATAAAGTTCTCAAAGCTCAACATTACATTCTAAAGCCAAATAACATAATTTCAGTATGCACAGGCTGCAACCTAAGGAATTGATCTTATTGCTTCAAGCATTGCTACTTTAATGTAACAACATTACTATACAATCTGCAGGTTGACTGCAAAAAGAAAATTTACTTAGACATTGCAGATTTTAAAAGAGCACTAAACTATGTTAAATCAATAATTATAACTCGACAGCAATCACAAGATGTAAACCCAATATTAGAAAGACCTTTATGTTCTTTCGAAAACCTCCCAATTAATCTTTGGAAAACATTAACAGAAGCTAATTTCATAATAAAAACATTAACAATTTACTTAACCTTCAACTGACAAACAGTAAACAACAACTCTCAAATAATAGCAAAATGCTATATACAAAACACCAACACCTGTTTTGGTTGCTTTACTAACCAATGACCTTCACATATAAGCATGATGCTTAATTTGCTAAACTTTATTCTTACTACAGTCAATTTATACACAGAAGTAAACATCTGTACAGACAATTCTACCTTCATTATGTATATTAATTTGGTAACTTCTATTAAGCCTTATAACTATTCTGCACTTGACAAGCAGCAATACACATATCTTCTCCTAATCCTAAAAGCACTCTCATGTAATCGAAAACTCAATATCACACTGGATGAAAATATAAAAATCAAAGAAACTACAGGCATAATTTTCCTATTAGACCCAGCATCACAACATTTTCTATACAACCACTTTGTTCCAAAACTTCTTAACAAACCATATAGATATTTGCTAAAAACTACTCTAAAATATATTTATCAAATTACAAACCAGCTGTTATAGTTTTGTCAACAATGAATTTCAGGCTGGCATACATTACAAAACAATATTAATTGGACTTTTACACTAAAATATATTTCTTTTGGAGAAAAACCACTAGCTTTAAACACTGATTCATCATTTTCAGCAATCAAAAATTTTAAGATTAAACTGCTATCAGAAGAACTTCCAACTTATCTACTACTGCATTGGAGAAATAAAAAAAAATATCCAAACCATTTATGTTCAAGATGTCACAGTGCCTCTGAAGATATTGTCTATTTATTAACTTGCATTCAAAATCACATATGGTTTTCAACTCTTGTTAGACAAACAGTATATAAAACTTTACAAAAATTAGAAATACCATGTTTGCATTTGGATGCTTTTGTTAAAGCATTTATTACTATACATATAACTAAGCGGATACCACTAGGACTTATTACTAGAGACACATTAGCACCTTTTGATACAAACAGCCATAGGCACAAATATGCTCCACTAATATATCATAACATTATTACAGAAATATACAAAACAATTTGGCTATTCTCTAGAAAGACAAGTCATGATTCAATTCTTCCAAACCCAGCCCTAATATAGACTTCAATACTAAACAAAACTAAGCCTTTGGTTCCATCTTTTATAGAAAGAAAACTAGTAAAATATACAAACAATGGACTAACTTTTTTAATGCATCTTCTTGAAAACTAGAGGTTTACTGACCATTCTAGCAAAGAATAGGTCAAGAGTAAAGTAGCTCTTACCTTCATCTATCATAATATAGTTTTTTTATATATATTTATCTTATATATGTATAATTGATTATAAATAAAAGAGATAGAGGATAGACCTCTTTTTAAAAAAAAAAAAAATTAAATGGTTACTTAAAAATAATAAATATGTTAAAGATATTAAAGAAGTTTTCAAAAAAGGTAACTTGTAAATAGAGGTAAACATTGATTGTGAATATGTTAGAAATGAAGCAATTCAAAGAATTAGCAGAAAAAAAGATGATTGGTATAAACTAATACTAGAAAAGAGAGAAAACAGAAAAGAAAAACAAAGATTATACAATGGAGAATACCAAAAAAGAAAAAATAGTACAACAAAAAACAAAGAAAAGATATACAACAAGGAAGAAAACAAAATTGAAAAAAACTTAAATGACTACAAAATAGATGAGAAGTCTAACAATAAAGTATATATAATGATATAGAACTTGCCAACAGATATCAATAGAAGAAAGTTAAAATATATTTGTAGAAGATTAAAGAATATTTAAGTAATAAGAATTAAAAGATCAAAATACAAAGCACTCACAATAGTGCAGATCGAAGAAGTTAGAAAAAAAGACATTTTATAGACTATACTAGTTAATAATAATAAACTAGTATAAATAACTAAAGAGAAAGAAAACTATAAAGCAAAAAAAAAAACAGAAAATATATAGCAAAGCTAACAGAATTACTTAGAAATGCCTTAGAAGTTTTACTGCTATAATGTCTAAGAAGCAAAGATGTAAAGTTAGTTTACATTTCTTCAAATAGAAATGGAAACCAAAAAAGAACAGCAATAGTTATGTTTGCAACAAAAAAAGACATGAATGCAGTCTAAATGAAACCAATTTTGTATAACAACTTTAGAGTTTATTAGATAAATAAAAAGAAAAAAGAGACAAGAAAAAAAAAAGTTTTAAAGTAAAAAGAAGAAGAAGTTAGGACAGATTTAGCCAGACCTCAGATGCAGAAGAGAATAAAAGCAACAGAGAAAGACAAAGAAATAAGGCTTACTTAAACAAAAATAAAAACAGAAATAGTATAAGTTATGAAGATATCTTACTAAAAAAAAGAAACAAATCCCAAAATTGATACAGAAGAAACTAAGCAAAAAACACAAATACAAGAAAGGAAAAAAAAAAGATCTTGAAAAAAAATTAAAAAAATTTAAGACATCAAGACAAGAAAGAGAGCCATGTATAGAAAACATCTTAGAGCAAATTTGAAAGAGACTGAAAAGACTAAAAGAGACAAAAGATATAGCTAAGAAAGATCTAGCTAATCATTTTTAAGAGCACCTTAGTTGAACTCATAAATATAAATGAGGAGATCAGAGAATTTTTGCATAGTAAAAAAAATGTTTTTGAAGAAAGAAATAAAGACAAATCTCCTAATTTAAAGAAAGAAAAGAAAAGCAAAAAAGAAAGCAAAAAACACAGAGACAAGATACAAAAGTTTAAAAAAAAAATAAAAAAAAATAAAAAAAAAAATAAAAATTGCATATTACAATGTTAACAGACTTAAGGCCAAAGGTCAGAAATTAGAAAATCTGTTAGGCTAGGTAGAAAAAAAAAAAATAGCATTTCTAAGCATAATAGAAACAAAAATTATAAAAAAAAAAAAAAAAATCCTGTTATATAATCTTAATACAAGATTTAAAAATTATTGAACAAGTGCAGTATTGGACAAGAAAAAAAGATCAAGTATTGGGATTTTAATAAATAAAATCTGAGAAAAACAAGTTAAAGCAGTTAAAAGATTTAGTAAATATATGATTAAAGTAAAGCTATACTTTAAACAATTAGTACTAATAGTAATAAGTGTGTATATTTCACCAAATGACAAAATGATCAGTAAGAAAATACAGCAAAAAATTATAAAAATAGTAACAAACAGAAAAAAGCATACAGAAGTAATTATATTTAGAGATTTTAATCACATAGTTAACAACATACTAGACAGATTGCACTTACAAACAATGGAATATAAAAAACTATTAATCTTTAATTGGCTTAAGAAACAAAAGTTTACAGACTCTTTTAAAAGCTTGCATCTAACAGAGAAAGCATATATGTAGTCAAGTCAAGAAGCAGCAACAAGAATTAATTATATTTGATTAACAGAGACACTTATAGCTAGCCTTCAAAAAGCTAATATAGAAAAAGCAAAAAGCATAACAGACAGTAACTACAAGATACTAACAATGAACATATAGGTAGAGCATATAATTGTGAATTACAACTGTACAGAAATTAAATATAAAAACCAAATAAGAACAATATACTTATACAAGAAAACAAAACAAAAAGATTAGAAAGAATATACTAAAGAGCTTCAAGTACAATTAAAGTAAAAAAAAATGCTAAAGCAATTAGAAAAGGATAGAATAAGCAGTTTGTACTATACAGATGTATTAAACCATATGTGGAATGCAATAGAAAAAGCTATAATAAAAACAGCAAATAAACAAATACTAAAAAAAAAAAATTTAATACAAAGGCAAACAGAAGACATTATTAAAGGAAGTTATAGCAATGCAGGCATACAATTGAACTATAACAAATAATAAAAAAGGTGAAAACAAGAAAAAACTAAAAGACAAAGAAAGAAAAAAAAGATAAAAGATAAACAATAGATTTAAAGACATTGGCAAAAAAATAGGAATAGTATTACCAAAGCTACACAAACAATAGTCAGAAGCTTGGTTAGATAATATAAAAGGTTGGCAAAGAATTTTGAAAGACAGAAAGAAAAAAAAATAGAAACAAGTACAAAGAAAACAGATAGAAGAAAATATAAACAGAAGATATAAAATAATAAAAACTAATTAAGAATGAATAATTGCTAGTCTGTTAAACAAACTATACAAAAAAATAATTCTTAATAGATTTATAACTCAAAATAAAGAGAAAGTTAGTTTAACAACAGAACTTAAGACTGTTCTAAATGGTCTGACAAAGCACTTTAAAAATCAATTTAGAAAATAAAGAACCAAACTAGAAGAAATGCCTGAGGAATAGAAATAAGTATTAATTCAAGAAAATGGATCCAAGAATCCTAATATAAAAAGTTATAAAAAAAAATAGAAGATAAAGAGTAGGAAGATAATTTAAGAGAACTTAAAGCCAATATAGCTTCAGAAATCTCAGGTATAAGCTACACTTTAATAAAATAAGCAGAAAAGAAATTACAGAAGATTTTTAGAGCTTTTGCAAACCTGGTTCCAAAAACAGAAAAAATACCAAAAAAGTAAAAAATAGCACAAGTTTATCTAATCTCAAAAAATGTAAACTAGAGATATAATCTGAATAATATTAGATTAATAGCACTAATTAAAATCTTAAAAAATTAGTTACAAAGGTAATAACAAGAAAATTGGCCAAGATATTTATAGAAAGAAAAATACTCAAAGAGCCAAACTATACAGATTTATCTGACAACTCAACAGAGCAACCAATACATATACTAAATATAATTATAAAAAAAATATAAGAGAAAAATAAAAAAAACATAAATACTTCTGCAAGACATGAAGAAGACATTTGATTTAGTTCTATTAGAAAGCCTGAAATAAACTCTTAAAAAAATTAAAATACTACTAAAAACAATAAAATATATTATTAATCTCTTTTGTAAATAACAACTTAAAGTGATTACAGCTTACAGTCTAACAGAAAAAATAATAACAGAAGATGGTATAGACCAAGAAGAGGTAATTTCTTTACTAATCTGATGGCTTTTCTATAATCTGCTATTAAAAAGAATTTGAGAAGACAAATCATTGGGCTATATAGTAGAACAAAAAACATTAAGCAACACAAACATTAATTGTATTACAAAACATAAATAAGCAGCAATTGCTTATGCAGATGATACTATATGGATTGCAAAAAGCAAAGACCAACTGCTAAGAATTCTTAAAATTGTAGAAGAGTTCTTTAAAGCAAATGATATTAAGATAAATAGAGCTAAGTCAAAGCTTATAATAATGAATTCTAGACTAAAAAAGAAAGATAAAGAAATTACATTTAGACAAAGTAGAATAATAGAAGAACTAAAAAACAAAATTATAAGATTATTAGAAATTTGGCTAAACAGCAAAATAAAAGAGTTACTAGTTTGCAAAAAAAGCAAAAGGAATAGTTAGTTAAAAAGTCAAAGATCTCAAATATAAAAAAATAATATTAAGCCAAATTATATATATAAATAATATAGTAATAATCCCAAAATTAGAATATCTTTTGCAGTTAACAAAGATGTCAGAAAAGATAATTAACAGGATCTATTAACTGATAATATGTTTGACTAAACATAAGTGCAATATAATAAAAACTACAAACAACTGTACAATTAAGTACAAAGATTTAGGAAACTGTAAATCATTAAGTCAAGAGATAGTAACAAAGCAAATAAGTTGTTTATTTATAAGACTTAATAGAAAAGATACTTTAGATGATCTAACAAAACTTAAAATAATATAAGGATGCCAAAAAGCAGGCTTAATAAAAAATATTTAGAAGTTTAAAAGAAGGCCAAAGGAAACAAAGTATTGAAAGCACAACTTAGCTTGTTAGACAATAGTTAAGACCAAAAAGATATGAATAAATATTAAAGCAGAAAACTATTTGTGAAAAGTATACAGTTATAGAATAAGAATAAGAGACTTAGTTAGAACCAAATCTTGGATAGCAAGTAGCAGCATAATAAACAAATAAGGTTTGTTACACTTAAACCAACTTATAAACATGAAAGAAGAGAATCTGATTATATAGAAACAGCTTAAAAGTCTTTAAGAACTGTCATGTAAAAAGAAAAAAGCTAAATAGTTCAATAAAATAAAAAAAAAGATGTTATTAACACAGACAAGCAGAAAATACATGACCAATACAAGATTAGTAGCTACAATACTTAGATGCTAATAATTAATTGGACAAAGATATCTAAAGACAAAAGAAAGAAAAAGTAGATCATACACAGATTGAAACACAATTAACATTTAGCAAAATATTAAGAAAAAAAAAGAAAAAGATTTTAGCTAAATATTAGGTTTTGCAAAAAGTAGAAGAGAAGATATATACTAAAATAAGCAAATGCAGAGAGTGTAAAAATGTAATAGAACAAATAATAAACAATTGCAAAAGTAAATAAAATAGAATAATAATATAAAAGCAGTTCCAAAAACATTAGTAAAAAAAGGCAATAACAAAATTAATGCAACATTGAAACAAATATTAGAAAACAGAACAATAAAAAAATAAAAAAGAAAGAAAAGAAGACTAATTAAACTAAAACAAATAGAAGAACTAGAGATAGAATTAATCAAAAAACAAAAATTAGATATATAATAAAATCACAGTTTACTTAATAAAAGTTCTAATGAAAAAACATGATAAGAAACAAAGATAAGTATATCTTTTATACAGACAAAGCATTATATAAAAAGAAAGAGAAAATAGTATAGGAAAGATGAGTATTGGTTGAATACAGATCAGTAATAAAGAAAACTGGCCAGAAGAAGAAATAGCATTGAGACTTGAAGACTGGCCTTCAGTAACAATAACAAAATTAGTAGCAATATAGTTAGCAATTTTAATTGTACCAGAGAGAAAGAATATAAAAATACATACAAATAGCCTTGCAGTGCTAAAGAACATTAATAGAGCAATTCAAAGGTTAGAAAATAACAAAGTTCTAAAAAAGAAAAATGCAATGTAAATAATGAATATTGTAAATTTAGTTAAAAATAAGATTAATAGAATAGAACTAGTTAAAGTTAAAAGTTACAGTAATGATAAATAGAATAACAGAGCAGATGTACTTGCAAAGAAAGAAGCAACATATAGAATAGCAATATCTATAGAGAAGATCAAGTGTAACAGAATAAAGTACTATCTAGAATAGGAAAACAGAAAAGTTAATATACCAATAAGACTTCTTTGCAAATAGTTATGAATGCCAGAATTAGAGCTAGTTGGTAAGAAACAAATTTGATTTAAGTATTAGAACCAAAAACAGAAAACATTTAATACAATTGGTTAAGTTTTTGAAAAGAAATGAATAGAACAAAAAATATATACTGTATAACAAGAAAACTTAGTATAAGAAGAGCAACAATAATTAAATATATAATAGATAATCTACTAATACTAGAGAAATTAAATAGAAAAAGATCAGAAATATGTACAAAAACAGATTGCTAAGGATGTCAAACAGGCAAAAAAGAAACTAAAGCATATTTGGCAAGTTGCAGTAAACAAAAAAACCTATAAAAGAGAATCCAAAAGGTAGCAATAGCAACAGCATGAAATAGTCTTAAAAAAAATGAAAAAATTAGAATTTTATTTTGAATGTTATATGAGGCAACATTTGGAAAAACAGAAACAAAGAAAATTATTAACAAAAAAGCATTGATAAAAGTGCTAACTATGAACAAAATAAGAAAAGAATTAGTCAGATTCTAGATAAATAAGCAATATAAAGATATATAAAGATAGTAACAAGAATAGTATAGAACAGTGTTGTCACGTCTACTATGTCCAAGACTTTTTTTGCCTTTGTCCACATCCAAACGTCCACACTGTCCACAATTGTCCAAAGAAATTTTAGACTTTAAAATTTAATAAATTAGTTTAAAAAAGATATGATTATATATTTTTTATAGTTCTGAATATTTTTATTTAAAAATTAAAATAGGTTATCTTAATAAATTTTTGAGTAATTTAGATTTGTTTTTTTGTCCAAAATTGTCCACAATTTGTCCAGAGCTGTCCCGTGACAACACTGGTATAGAATACATTCAATAACTAAATATAAAAAGTTTGATATAAAAAAGTATAAGAATAAGAAAAAAAAATAAATATAACAAGCAAATTGAAAAAAGATATTCAAATTAAAAAAAAATCAGAAAAAAGAACAAAGAAAGATAAGTTAACAAAGAAAGAAAAAAAAAAAAAAAAGATAAAAAAAATAAATCATACAAAGAAAAAAGCTTAAAAGACAATTGATATGCTTGTTACAAAAAGAAAAAAACTTTTTTGATATGATTTTAAGTAGTTAGATAAGCAGTCTATCTCTAACTGAGATAGTGTAGCAAGTTGCACTTAAATATCAATAGAGTGGCCGAGTGATGCTAGACTTAGGTATTAGAAAATTCTATATAATTATAAATATATATAGTTTTAAGAATCTTAATAAAAAGAGTATAGCAACCTAGTAAAGTGAATAAGTTGTTAACCTCCAAGTAGCCAGTCTAGAGTTCAAATCCCAGTAATAGTGAAAATTTGCAATTCTTTCTGTATTATGGCTAACTTTCTTTTGTGATTAGTTGGGATTAGATATCTGTAATCTATATCATACTAGCATAACTAGAAGGTTTAGACATTTGTATAATATTGTATAAAGAAACACAAATCAGTACTGGATAGTGTGAACTTAAAATAAGTTCTTAGGCTATATAAATTATAGAAATTAGGTAGAAAGATGGAAGTCCACTTGGAAAATCTGAGTAAAAAGATAATTTAAACTTTTAATAGTGTTACTATAAAGACTAGACTTATGAAATGAAGCTAAAATTTATAAAACTAAGCAAATATATCAGTTTTTAAGGAGAAACTGGATAAACCAATCAGATCACTAGAATTTCTGGATTTTAGAGAAAAAGAGTACATGCTAGCAAATATATAAATCAGAGGTGTATGATTATGATTTACCTTCCTGAACTATTTAGAATAGCAGCTTGATAAAACTTGAATTAAATACCAAAGTAGTAAGAATATGTTATAAAGTCTGTACTGAAATTGGAATAAACTTTACAAAGACATAGTAGTTTAATAGTATGTTCTGATTGCCAGTATTTGTTCTAGCCATAATGATACTTGGTCAGCTATAAAAATAAAATACAAAAGATTTTAAAAGGTTTAATACAAGATCAAAAATTTTAAAGAACTGCTTTAAAAACTTAGTAACAATAATATATTTTTATTAGCATTGATTAGAATCATTAGTAGGCAGAGTTATATAGGTAGATATAGAAACTAAAATGGTTAAATAAGAAATCTACAAGAGGTTTCAGGTATGGCAACTAGTATAGAACCTTCAGGCAGACTACTTAAATTAGATAATAACTAAAGTTGTATAAATAGCTAGTTATATATTCTTTTCATAATTGGCTTCTATAATTGTAATACAACTATTAACTAAATATATTATCAATAAAATCCTAAGTCACAAATACTCACCTTAATATTTTTAAAAAAAAAGAATCTTAATAAAATACTAATATAAAGATTGTATCATTAATCATTTAATTATTTTTTATCAGAGATATATTCTTCCTCTTCTTTTAATATATAAATAGTTAGATTCTTTATATATAATTTCAACTTTTTTTATCTCTTTCTAAAAAATCACCTGATTTTTGATACTTTCCTAACTGCTTAAGATTTAAAAAAAAAGAAAATTATATAATAAACTTAATAAAATATAAGTTATCTTATTAGTACAATAATATATAAAGAGAGTGTAATAATCTAGTAAAGTAGATAGGTTGTTAATCTCTAAGTGACAGGTCTAGAGTTCAAATTCTAGTAATGATGAAAATTTGCAATTCTTTTTGTGTTATGGTTAACTGTCTTCTGTAATTAATTAGAATAAAATACTTGTAATTTATATTATATCAGCATAATTGAAAGATTTAGGTACTTATACAATGTTGTATAAAAAAATACAAACTAGTACTGGGTAATATATATGAATTCAATATAAGTTTTTAGACTATATAAATCATAGAAACTAGGTAGGAAAACAGAAATCCATTTGGAAGACCCAAATAAAGAAGTAATCTGAACTTTTAACAATATTACTGTAAAGACTAAACTTATGAAATTAGACAAATATATCAGTTTTTAAGAAAGGATTGGATAAACCAATCAGATTATTAGAATTTTTGAGTTCTGAAAAAAAAAGGTACATGCTGACAAATATGTAAACCAGAAGTGTATAGTTTCAACTTATCTGTTTAGACTATCTGAAATAACAACTTGATAGAACTTGAATTAAATATCAATATAGTAAGAATATATTGTAAAGTTAGTATTAGGATTAAAATGAGCTTTACAAGAGCATAATGATTTAATGATATGTTTTGACCACCAATATTAATCTCAACCATAGTGATATTGGGTCAACTGTAAGAATGAGATACAAAAAATTTTAGAAAGTTTAATACAAGGTTGAAAATTTCAAAAAACTATTTTAAAAACTTAGTGATCATAATATATTTTTATTGATATTGATTAGAAGCTTTGATAAACAGAAGTAGATGGATAGATACAGAAACTAGAGTGCTTAAATAGAGAACCTACAAGCAGGTTCCAAGTATGACAACTAGTGTAAAACCTTCAGGTAAACTATTTAAATTAGACAATGATTAAAGTTGTACAAATGACTAGTTGTATACTCTTTTTATAATTGTTTCTTGTGATTATAATGCAATCATTAGCCAAATATACTACCAATAAAATCCTGGGTCGCAAGTACTTATCTTAATATTTAAAAAAAAAATAATAATAATATATAAAAACTATTTTACTATTTTGTAGATCTTTACAAAAATGACAACATTAATTTTAAAAAGTAAAAAAAAAACGTTAAAATGTCTAAAAACCTTCTGATTGTGAAAAAAAAAAAAATTCACTAAGAAAAAACATTCCACTCTTAGGTTAGATTAGGTTTAAGGTATTATTAATGTAGGTTTAAATTTATACCAAATTTTATAAGGAAAACTTTATTAGTATGCATTACACCTGATCTCGAAATCAGATTGGCTAGCGAAATTTTTTTAATCATCCGATTAAAGTCTGGATGTTCGGTTACACAAATCTCAAAATTTTTGAAAACAGATCTCTATCACATGATATAAGTTTAGTCAAGTAATGTCTGATCCGATCATATCGATATTTTTTTTATTTTTAAAACAAAAATCATGGATTCTTCAGACATAGTAGATATCGGTCTCGCAGACCTTTCGTGGGCGAAGTTTTTAAAATCCCGAGCTTTATACAGCATCACAAGCTCAAATACCACACATCGTCTAGAATTTCTGAATCATTCGTTATTGCCCCGAATAAAAGCTGGCGGTAAGTAGCATTAATGCAAACTTCAATTTTATCACATAATTGGCTCTAATTGCTATTTTTTATATACTGTATCTCTTACAATTATAAAATAGATCTCACTGAAAATTTACTTGGAAGCCTCCTTCACCTTGTCTTCTTGACTCATTCCAGATATAATGATAAGCCTTCACGTCTTGCCATATTAAATATTTTAAAAGAACTCAATAACTGGAATTCTGAGCTTTTTTTAAATGCATTTGTTCCAATGGTCGTCAAAGAAGCTGATAAATTAAACCAAAAGAGTCCCGACTGGTATGAAATCAATCGAGTTTAAGCTTTTTAAGGAAATTGTTATTTAAATACTTGATTATATATAGCACCACGTACACGACATCGTCCACTATTCGATTTGTTCTTCTCACATGGGTTAATACATTAATCAACTTTGTTTTATCGGCTACCACCGACGCTAAGTCATCACCACACTGGAAGAGTTTAGTAGATGCTCAAGCAGTACTTTTGTATTCGCTAACTTATGAAAATGAAAAAAGAAAAAGCGTGACAAATAGTGCAATTGCTGGTGTTAGAAATTGTATTCGTAAGGTATATGAATATAGATAGATGTAATAGCTATTCATTCTATCTGTATGATTTCCCGCATATTCAATTTACTCACTTTCATACAGAATGCATCACATATTCCTTCATATATAAAATATCTTACTTCCAGTGGGAGATCATGTAATGTTATGTATAGCGATACTGTCTTACTTGGAACAGTTGTTGATTGTTCTTTACGGCTTAAAAATGAAAACGGCAGAACTTTTGTGGAGAGTGCAAAGGTATTTAACGGGTTGCGATCTTAGTGAACATAATATTACAAATTCTATTCCAAGATATTAAATGACTTGTTTATTAATAAATATCCTTAGGATGATATTATACAATTTTATATAACAGGCATCGCATCCTCTAAAAATACTGTACCGCAAACATCAAAAGTATTTTGTTTTCATATTGTAATTGATTTTAATCAAATCAAATTTAACTCTACCTTCCTTCTTTGTTGTAGGATGCACTACATGATTTTATTAAATTTATAGTTACGGAAGAAAACTTTCAAACTAAGTTAATTCCGGTTTTCGAAAAACTTCTCCTAAGAGCGCCTGAAATCGTATTGAGTGGTTTGTTATTCACTATCAAGATTGCGAATCTATTATTCTAATACCTGTTAATTCTGTATTTTTGTTTCGATAGTGCTGGCCTCCATAGTTAAATATTTATCATTCGACTTGTCAAATTTTTTAAAGAAAAATTTTTTGCAACCTTTACTTGTACACATTCGATCCTCTAATAAAATGGTACAAGCAGATGCAATAACATTACTAAAGATACTTGTCGAAAAGAGTTGCAATGATGACGTTCTAATCGATATTGTTAAAGATATTATTCAGGCATTGAGTGGAGGTCTGTACTATCAATAGCAATTATATACCGTAACTGCTTATTATGAATTAAAATTTTTTTAAATCATATTTTTTATAGGGACTGTAAAAGTTGCCAGCCCAGAACATCGCATCATCTTATTTCAAACTTTAGGTCACATACATCGAACACCTAACGTTTCAAAAAATGTGATCGAAGGATTATTGCCAATTGTTTTAAAAGAAAGCACCGAAAATTCTTTAGCTAAAGCCATTGATGCTCTAGGTTTACATTTGAAATTACTGTTAAGTACGAAAGACGAAATTCTCGTGGAAAAAGTTACAGGATCCATTGCAGAAGGATTGGCTAGTGCTAAAACTGGAGAGAGAAAAGCATGGGCTACTGTAATCGGGCGACTTGCGTGGGAAGAGACAGGATACCCTTCAATCTCACTTCGTAATGTAATTTTCAAGTCTCTTGCACCTCTTACGTTGACTGTGGAAAAGATTCAAGCAAATGCTCTTAACTTTATTGGCGGGCCGATTGAAGGCTATATACTAGTTGCCATTACTGAAGGTAGAGCAGCAAATTGGAATGATGAAGAGATCAGTAAGCATTGATTAAAGTCATTAATTCAGGCAAAATTGATTAGGCAAGAAATTAATAATTTATTTACAATGTTACAATGCAATAGATGCATTTATCAGAACAAGAAAGCTCAAACAAAATATTTTGGCTACTTCACCCAAACTTACATTCTTGCTTTTGGACAAAGTATATTCCAAGATCAACAGTGTTGACGAATATTGTTGGTTTATTCGGTCCCTTGAGAGCATAATTCTTAATGAAGACGAAGTTTCATTGCAAAAAGCAGATATCAAGTAAATATCACATGCTAAAAGATACAAAGTTAAATTCATATTGGCGTTAATTCATTTTCTAACGTATAAATTGTCTCTAGAGTGTACATAGCTACTGCCTTTATTTATATGATTTCGACATCTCATCAGGCTAGTCGTAATGCGTATGATGCTCTTAAGACATGCGTCCAAATAAATCCAAACTTTGTAGGTGAAATGATTCGGGAAGGATTAACTAGTTGGGTATTTAATGTATGTCAAATACTAAATCTAGTCCTTTTTATACATTAACTACGAATAAGTGGGTTTTTTTTCCTAAAATTGCCGTATAAATAAATTTTCTTTAGCTTGAAAAGAATGTCAAAGACTCTACAGCAGTTTTAGCATCTGCAACTGCACATTCCAATCCTGCCGTTAATGCGTATAGACTTTCAAAAGTGCTCACAGCCATTACAACTTTTTCCGAAAAAGTTGACAGATCAGATGTAGAAAAATCGCTTGTTGAGCTAATAATTTTATCTCATCATTCCGCAATTGGTTGGTAACGTTTTGTCGATCTAATTAAAGTGATTTTATATATATTTAAGAATCAATTTTACTGCAACTCTAGCGTCACCTACCGATAAGTATAATTGGATAACCTTAGTACAAAGAGCAAAACTTGATCCCGGAAAGTTAGTTGAAAAGTATTCTGGACGTATCCTACAATTAATACAGTCGGCAATTGAAAATAATAGTGAAGTAAGCTTTCCTTCCTTTTTAAAAAAATATCACGTTATTATTCATTTTACCTCACCATGCAATACTTTTTCTACTTAAAGTCACAAAATTTTTATCAAGCCGCTTTGTCAGCGATATCAACTGTTACTTTTATTTCACCTGATAAATTTGTGCCAATACTTATTATTCAATGTCGTAATTATTTGGATCCTTGCTTGTTTGAAAAAATAAATGATCAAGAGATAGGAATATGGAAAACTGTAGAAGGGACCTTGTTTGTCAATGGTAATGTCTTATATTTTATTTTGGTCACGTTCAAAAATTAGTCTTGTTGATTAACTTTTATTTCATTGAATAGTACTCAAAAATAAGAAACAAGTTGTAGAAAATCGCAATAAAAAAGATTATCAAACTGAAAAGTGGGAACGTGAAGTACGTGAAAAAATAGCTCAAAAGAAAGGCATATCGGCGCCTAAACTAACGAAGGAAGAGCAAGTTACAGTAAGTGCCCAACTGGCAAAAGAATCTGAAACGCGCAAAGCTGTTGAGAATGTTCGTCTAAAATTAATAAGGGGTCTTGATATTGTGGGTGCGATGGTGAAAGGAAACTCAGAAGCTATTGAACAATATATTGTAGAGTTAATGAAATTATTGCATAATGTTTTACAAAAATGTGGTCCATTGGTCGGGGAAAAGGCAGTTAATACATATTTGAATATCAGTTTCTGTACATCTGAAAAGATTGAAAGCATTCGCATCCCAATTGGCTTAGCGACTCTCCGTGTTATGCAAGTCCAAGAGATTCCGGAAAGATGGCTTCAAGAACCACTGGATCTCCTTGTTTCACGCGTACTATTCCGTCTTCGTATCATAACAGAACGCTCACTTATTTCACCTTCGTCATTTGCTTACTGTTTTTCATTAATTCATCAAGTTATTATGAAAGGTGGAATTGATTTACATAATGAAAAAACAAAAGATTCAGAAACGTCAATTGAACAAATTGCATTAGGATTGGATATAATTTCTTTCCATACTGTTATTGGATCTTCATTGTTGCTTCCACGATCTGAAATGATTCATACACTTTTACATATAATTAAAGAATATCCCAAATTTACAAAAGTTGCAAGGACTGCCATGATTAACTTATGCGAGTCTATTGGTGAAACAGCAGAACAAAAGGAAATAAATGTTCTGCTCACCGGATTGCTTTCTCCAGAAGCATTTGTTCGTCATGCTTGTTTACAAGCATTAAATAATTTGGATCTTACAGATATTGATTTTTCGTGTGAACTATGGATAGCTTGTCATGATGAGGATGAACATAACGCAAAGCTGGCAATAGCCTTATGGGAATCTAACGGAATGGACGTTGAACCGAGTTACAATGTCGAATTGCTGCCTTATTTGATTCACGAAGAAAAATATGTCAGAGAGTGCGCTGCTAAATCTATTGGTAACGCATCAAAATATTTCCCTGATTCGATTGCAGACACATTGGCACTGATTTATGAACAGTATAAGGAAAAGGTGAATGCAAAATTTATTAATATTAATCATTTTATAAACTAATTCCTTAACGCAGTAGTACCATAGATTCCAATTTTTATTTCAAATCATGCACTTAGGCAAAACCAGTTCAGCCTGAGTATGATGAATTCGGTATTTTAATACCTGAATCACTAAATAAAGAAGACCAATGGGAAGCTCGTGTAGGATTAGCACTTTCACTCGGGACACTAGCACAAAATTTAAGACCAACGGACTTGAAACCTTTATTTGAATTCCTGATAAATGATGATGCAGTAGGTGACATTCATGCGCAAGTTCGGCAAAAATTGTTGGAGGTATGAAAGATGTTTGATATTTTCTATATTTAATTATTATTAAGTTTTTTTATGCTTAATTTCTTAGGCAGGTTTGGCAGTTATTGACTCCCATGGTAGCAAGAACGTTGCTTTACTCATGTCAGTGTTTGAAAATTATTTGGATAAACCTGCTACGCCAACAGAAACTCATGATCGTATTCGTGAATCTGTTGTTATTTGGTTTGGTGCTCTGGCAAAACATTTAGATCTTACAGATTCAAGAATTCCTGTGATTATTGATAAGTTACTCGATGCACTAAAAACTCCCTCCGAAGCCGTTCAAGTAGCTGTTGGTGATTGTTTGCCGCCTTTAATCAAGTTTATGAAAGACAAAGCACCAGATTTGATTTCTGGTCTGCTGAATCAGTTATACCATTCTGAAAAATATGCAGAGAGAAGGGGTGCTGCATATGGTTTAGCTGGTGTCGTGAAAGGCACTGGTATTTCATCTTTGAAAGACTGTAATATAATAACTGTATTGAAGCAAGGTGTGGATAATAAAAAGGACTATAGATTTCGACAAGGCGCTCTCTTTGCATTTGAAACATTATCACAAAGTCTCGGACGTCTTTTTGAACCTTATGTTATACAAATATTACCATTGTTGTTAGTATGTTTTGGTGACACTCACCCTGATGTTAGAGAAGCGACGTCAGATACAGCTAGAGCTATTATGAGCAAACTAAGTGGTCATTGTATTAAACTTATTTTACCAACGCTACTGGCAGGATTAGAGGATCGCCAGTGGAGAACAAAGAAGGGATCGATCGAATTGCTGGGGTCAATGGCTTTTTGTGCGCCTAAACAACTATCAATTTCTCTTCCTACCATAGTTCCCCGATTAACGACTGTACTCTCTGATTCACATAAGGATGTTCAATCAGCTGCAAATGAAGCTTTGTTACATTTTGGAGAGGTTATTAGCAATCCGGAAATTCAAGCTCTCGTACCGATTCTACTTCGTAGCTTAAGTGATCCTGATAAAAATACTAATGCTGCGTTGAATTCTTTATTAGAAACTGCTTTTGTTCATTATATTGATGCACCGTCATTGGCATTGGTAAGGGAAACTTTATCATTGCCAGATTGTATTTGAATAATGAACGCGTTTAACATTGTACCTACTGTCTTTTGTTCTTGAAGGTAATGCCCATCCTTGAAAGAGGTTTGAAAGAGCGTAGTACTGAGGTTAAAAAAAAATCTTCGCAAATAGTTGGTAACATGGCGTCTTTAACCGATATTAAAGATCTTGTCCCTTATTTGCCACGACTTTTACCAAGCCTTAAGGAAGTGTTAGTAGACCCTGTACCCGAAGCTCGTGCTACAGCAGCTAAATCATTAGGTACAATGGTGGAAAAGCTTGGGGAAGACAAGTTTCCAAATCTTGTAAATGAACTAGTAAATACTCTTAAATCAGATACTAGTGGTGTTGACCGACAAGGTGCTGCACAAGGACTTAGCGAAGTATTAGCGGGATTGGGTATAGGCCGTCTTGAGGGACTTTTGTCTGAAATTGTAATTAACGCCACTAGTCCAAAGTCATATGTGCGTGAAGGATTTATTTCCTTACTTATTTATCTTCCGGCAACATTTGGTCTAAGGTTTCAACCTTATCTTGGCCGCATTATTCCTCCAATATTATCTGGTTTAGCTGACGAATCAGAATATGTTCGAGATGCTTCACTTAGAGCAGGTCGAATGATTATTACAAACTATGCGACTAAAGCTGTGGATCTGTTTCTTCCTGAATTAGAAAGAGGGTTATTTGATGACAATTGGAGAATTAGACAAAGTTCTGTGCAACTCATGGGAGATTTATTGTATCGAATCACTGGTATTAGTGGCAAAGGAACTACTGAAGGAGAGGAAGAGGAAGAAACTGGAGGGACTGAAGCTAGTCGTAAAGTTTTATTACAGGTTCTCGGAAAGGAAAGGCGTGATCGAGTTTTGGCTGCTTTATATGTTGTTCGACAAGATGGTAATATATCAGTCGTATTGTTTATAAAAATTTTCAGTAAATTTCTTTATTGATCGATATGAATATTCTAAAAAATTTATCTTTTACCAAGTATCTGGTATCGTCCGACAGTCATCTTTACATGTTTGGAAATCTATCGTTTCAAATACACCTCGCACTGTCAAAGACATACTACCAATAATGATGGGCTTGATTATTAAAAACCTCGCAAGTCCGAGTTTCGAGAGACGTCAAGTAGCTGCACGCACTCTTGGGGAGCTTGTTCGCAAGCTTGGTGAAAGCGTTATGTCAGAAATCATACCTATTTTAGAGGAGGGTTTAGAATCTCCTGAATCAGATAAGAGACAGGGTGTTTGTATTGGCTTGAGTGAAATAATGAGTACAGCTGGAAAGGTACAAGTTATTGACTATGTAGATTCAATTATCCCAGCTGTTAGAAAGGCATTGGTTGATGAATCTGGTGAAGTACGTGAGGCGGCAGCTCAAGGTAAGCTTTTTTGGATATTATATGTGGAGTTCCCAACTCTTATACAGATATTTAATAACCATCATATCTACATTTTAAAGCTTTCGATACACTTCAGCAACATGTTGGTGATAAAGCAATCGATGAAATATTACCTACCCTTCTTAATTCTCTCCAATCTGGAGAAGATTCTACTTATGCGTTAGAAGCTTTGAAAGAAATAATGACAGTGCGTGCTAATGTAGTTTTTCCGGTTCTCATACCTAATCTTATCACAGTACCTATTACTACATTCAATGCTCGAGCTCTTGCGTCACTAGTAACTGTTGCTGGTGCTGCTCTTAACAAAAGACTTTCGAATATTTTGACAGCACTCATGGCGTCCTTGGGCATGGAAACCGATGATGCTGTAATTTCGGAGCTTCAAGAAACAGAACGTGCACTGTTGCTTTCTATCGATAGTAATGAAGGTCTTCAAAACTTGATGATAATACTTTTTGAAGCAATTAAGAGTGATGAACCTGCAAAACGAGCTGGTGCATGTGATATTGTTACAATATTTTGCAGTGAGACTAAGATGGACTTTTCAAGATACACGACAGAATGGATACGAGTTTTAGTATCACTTTTAGATGATCATCAACTAGAGGTAGTCAAATCAGCATGGAATGCTCTAAATGCTGTGACAAAATCCGTAAAGAAAGATGATCTGGAACAATTGGTTACGCCTCTTCGTCGTTCAGTGAAAGGTGTCGGAGTTCCTGGAATTGACTTACCAGGATTTTGCTTGCCAAAGGGAATAAGTCCCATTCTTCCAATATTTTTACATGGATTGATGTATGGTACTGCTGAAATTCGTGAACAGTCTGCTTTGGGAATAGGTGATCTTATTCAACGAACGTCGGCTGATGCTCTCCGACCATTTGTGACACAAATAACGGGCCCACTTATTCGTATAATCGGTGATCGTTATCCTCCTCAAGTGAAGGCAGCTATATTGCAGACATTGAGGTCTGTAATTTATTTCAATGTTTATCATCAACATTTAATGTTGAGTTGCCTTTACTGACGCATTAACATGTAAATGTTTAGTTTATTGCTTGAAAAGGTTTCTGCCCTCCTTAAACCTTTCCTCCCACAACTTCAACGTACTTTCGTCAAATCTTTGACCGATCCGACAAGTGCCCTTGTTCGATCACGTGCCGCAAAAGCTCTTAGTACTCTGATTTCACTACAAACGCGTGTAGATCCTTTGATGCTAGAATTGGTTTCTGGAATAAAAACGAGTGAGCCTAGTGTGCGCGAAACTATGTTAAATGCTTTGGAAAGCGTCGTGAATAAGGCAGGAGATGGTATGAATGAAGCTTCAAGGAAGGGTGTTCTTGAAGTGATTGCAAATGGGCTAAATGAGTCTTCCGGTATGTATACATAATTTGCACTTATAATGTTGGATTATTAAATTGAATATATATATTTTTATAGAAGGGATGGTGGTTGGTGCCGCACGTCTTCTTGGAAGTCTGTGCAAGCATCTTCCGCACCAAGAAGCTATGCCTCTCATCACGTAAGTTTTAATATTTGATTCATAGAGTTTGATTCAATTATAATTTTCAATTTACTATAACATTTATCATTTATATTAATAGAAATTATATTCTATCAGGAGAACCGACGCAAAGTTCGCTTTTAGCTATCAACGCAATTCTTGCAGAAGCACCACGGGTCTTTGTTGACTTAGGAATTCATAAAGAAATAGTTAGTATTGTATCTGCTGGCAGCAAGAGTAATCAGGTAAATTATTGCAAGTTAATTTTCATAAAGCGCTGGCTTTATACATTACAATACTCACTCATTACTCTTTTATAGCCATCAATTGCGGATAATTCAATTATTGCAGCTGGTAAAATTTTGCTTACAGAACTTTATCATGAACAAAATACAATAAGTCGCCTTGTGGAAGCATTGGTACATGATGTCCGTGAACCTGCTACCTTGGTTGGGGAAACAAAACGATTGGCTTTGGTCGCTTTTCGAGTAATTGGAAGAAAATATCCACAGGTATGGTATTAAATATTTTTATATTTATTAATATTAATGATTATTAAACAATTATTTTAATTTATAGATTTTGGAACCTCATTTTTCCGAGATTATTCCTCAAATGATGGTGTGTGCTCGAGATCGAAATGTACCTGTGAAACTTGCATCTGAGCGTGCGTTGTTGTACGTACTTCAACTTCTGGATGGCGAGAACGTGATGCAGGTAAATGCATTTCTGGTTCTCTTATATTACGAAAATTTTAAATATTTGTTACTAATATTTCACTGAAATATAGAACTATTTATCAGCAATCGATTCTCAAACAGCCAAAACTTTTATTGATTTTCATAAACGCGTTTTATCTAAACTTGTATCACAAGAACGACAGAAAATAGAACAATTACAGGCGGGTTATATGACTGAGGTAGATGAAGACGCAGAAGAAGAGAGAGAAATTTGGGCCGTTGGCAGTGTTGGATTTTTTGGAACCAATGCCGAACAGGATTAGTTTCTAATTTGTTTGTACAGTTTGCTTATTATTGTATTATAAGTGTATTTCATAGATGATAATTGTATCTATTATTAATTATTTGCATCTCGATGTACTGATTGTTGAGATTGCATAATTGAATAAATTTAAAAAGTATATTATTATTTTAAGCTTTAACATTATTAATGTCATTTTTCAAAATCAGTGTATAGAATCTATGCGCTTAATCAGAATCATGTAAAGTACAATAGTAATATTAGTATACGCAGTGAGATTTTATGTATAAAATAGGATTGGCATACTTATTAGCAAGAAAAACTATGCTTAAAAAAATTGGTTTATCTTGATTATTAACATTTTCTTTTGTGAAAAAATTTTAATAAGTTTTTTAAAACGAACTTTATTCTATTATTATGCTGTATGTAATTTGATGAAGAAAATGATTTATGTTTTAGTTTATAAAAATTTTAAATTGAAATTTTTTTTTTTTGATATTAAGGTGACTTTTTTGGTCTTTTGACTTTTATTAACTTTTTTGGTAATGAACCACTACAGGAGAGTGTACAATTGGTTACACATGTAACTTTTCTATATTACCTATTTAAGGAGTCTGCCTAAAGGTTCCTTACCAATTGTCATATCTAACATTCCTGCTTGGGTGTTTCACTTTAAACCCTCTAAACCTGCAATTTTTATTAACATCACTAGATCATATCCAGATGCTCAAATCATCATTTCAACCTTAGGATTATTTTATCCTTAAGGTAAATTTTTTGGAGTTTTTTGTACTTATTTTTATAGTTAATCTGATATCATTATGACAGAATTGTATTTACTTATTTTTATCTACCTTTTCTATGATTTCTATTAGTCACAGGTGGATCTAATTTCCAATTAAGTGAAATTATTAGTATGATTTTCTACACTTATTTCTAACTTTATTTCTGATTTTTATATTATTAATTGATTTTTTTTTTTAAATATTAACAGTAAGGCCATGTTTTTAACTTTATTGATTATTAATTAATTTTAACTTGTATTTTAAATAAGTGTTATATATTAAAAAAAAATCTAAAAATTTAATATAACATATATAAATGTTTAGATTTTCTTTTAGTAACACTTATATATAATAACATTTACTAATATACTTGTATTGATTTTTAACATTTAAATGTTTAATATATATTATATATACTATATGTTTATACTAATAAATCACAAAGTATTTGCTTTCTAAGCTTAATATGTTTTTTTGGTTTGAAATAATTTTTTTTTTTTTTTGGTATTAAGGTGAGGCCTTGCTCATATCTTTATTAATAGTTTTAAAGTTAGTAACTACATGGAGTTACTATGTATACAAAGTTATTCTATATAAATGC